>JASJOG010000180.1:0-65000 GCA_030142905.1 Heliopora coerulea
AGTGTTTCTGTATTTAACAGACTATATTAATTGAAATTCTTTTGTAAATATGACATTTTGTGCTGATCGATTGCAAAAAGGCAAACAATATTGCTTTTAATACATATGAACATCTTGGCAGTGGTGTCTCCCTTCTTTAATTGGCTGTCTCAACAACCCTCTTCTCAACTGCATGGACTCTGATGAAGTAGTAGTCTCTGTTTTGGCTCTTTTAATTGCGTTTCCTGTGATTAAGCAACTGGATAGACATAGGCCCCTTGCCTAGTTTAGTGGGAATTTTGTCTCCCATAGTTGTACTCAAAAATGTACCATTTGAAAATGAGCTGAAGGCAACCGTGGCTATTTGTCATTTTTCCAACAGTGCCAATAGCATTACTCAGCTTTGTTTGCATCTCTGACACTTACCTTAGGGTGTTTTTCCCATGAAACTATCTTTCTGATATTTCTAAAATGAAATGGAACCAAGGGAGGCTTTTACCCTAGAACTCTTTCTCAGTTGGAAATCGACCAATTTTCTTTCTTTGGATAATACAATACTTCAGAGCTGATTCATGAATGGCATCTGTCATGCATGTTGCTGTAACTGGCCTTTGCATACCAGTAGCCATTTTTGAACAAGTTCTATGTACAGAATTGTATTAAAGTTAAAGAAATTGTTATTTATGTTGCTTAGAAAGGTGATGAAGCTGCTTACTTTTACCAAGAATACTTCGTTTCACTTTTAATTTTGAAATTTGAGTGCCATTTTTTCCAGAAATTTCTTATAAACTTCTAAATATGTAAAGCTTCCCAGCAATTTTTCAAATTGATGTAAAGGAATGGAAAGTAAACTTTACAATATTATTGAAAATTTCGTTTTATTTTTTTTGCAAAATGATTTTCAAACGACATTTGGTAAAAATTCTTTATACATGCAAAATTGTTTTGCTAAGAATGTGAAAATTTTCCTCAATATTAATGAAATGTTTTGTGGTGGTTGTGAAAAAAAGTTAGAATTAAGCCATTTTCTGGTCATTCTTTACTCTCCAAGTAATTTTCATCACCTTCCTGCATCAAGTTTAACAAAGTTCTTTGACTAAAATTATTGTCAGGTTAAAAAAAAGAAAGATGTTTGGCTGCTACATACTTGATCGATTTGTTTGGTTTCTCATGCTGTGGACTGAATTTTCTTCCATTTCAACACAAAACAAAAAGTTCTGAGCAGCCATGTTCTTTCTGTTCAATTGTGCAAAGAGAAATATCTTGCAATGTTTACCTGTTTCATGTTATTGCACAATTGTTTATCTCTAAGTGTAATGCTTGCCTTTATCAGAAAAGATCTAAGTAGTCTCTAGCTGTCAGTAAGAACTGTTGCCTTCCAACTATTTCACACCAGTTGTTCAACTTTGTTTTAATGGACTAGCCTGGTGTTAGATTGTTGGGCAGCCAGTGTTTGTACTGATTGCTTGATGAATATAGCTTTTGTTGGGTTAGACCCTCTGTGTCTATCAAAGCAATATTCATTTCCCAGCCATGTTGTTCTCTTTTATAATGACTCACACATACAAAGGTGGTTCTTTTCAAAAACTTTATTTGAATTGTAGTTATGCTATTACAATTGATGTTTGAAATAAAAATTTTTACAAATTTGAAAAGACTCCTTTTTGTTTAATTATTCAATTCCCATGGGAATTCCCCTATATATACAAATAAACTGCCCCGGCCAACTCCCCAAGTGCTACTCCTACTATAAGTAGAAGTAGCACTCAGGGAGTCAGCCGGGGCAGTAAAGAGAACCACCAACTTCGACAATTGTGAAGTTGCTGTCCTCAGAGAGCAACCTTACACCTAACTAAATATAACAATAAGAACAACAACAATTTAATCATGCAAATTTTAACATGCAAATTTGAAATCCACATCCCCTGAAATTACCAATGCCAAACTGACAGCATGCAGACCCATACTGCCCAACTAGCTCCTAGCAACTGCCTCAAACTGCCTCATCTTCCTCAGCTGCCTCATCTTCCTCATCTGCCTCTACTTTCCTTCGTTCGTTTCTCACACGCTACCACAAACACACACCAACAGTCACACTTTCACCTGCCATCCCCCTACCCCCACCCCAACCGAATTTTAAATTTCTTTTTGAAAACAAACAAAACATCTTGGATCGTTCACGGATAATTTTACATCAAAATAAATTTGTCAAAACGGACAAGCGTTCCCTTTTTTCTTCATTTTAGTTGTAAAATAACTCGAAAAGTTTTCATCCTGAACCCTTTCCTACACTGCACACATAACACTCCACCCACATTTACGTGTAAATTACAGTAATAAAAATAAAGAAAATAAAATAAATTACATTATGCTATATTTACCTTAAAAATTACAGTAATAAAAAACAAAAAGTAAATATATATAAATTACATTATACTACATCTACTTAACCCACCTAAACACTAAAAATTTAACAAGTGCCAAAAAGTTAACCTACTATGTGGCTGGCCCAGGGTCAACTGTCCTACACTTAAACAGCCCAAAACGCTTTAAAGGGTAACACGGTTGCTCTCTAAGATGATACATTTAATAGATCAAAGAAGATTTCTATTTGATGAAAGTTATTACTTAATTACTCAACATAGAAGTCAACTCCCTCATGGATTTTGTCTTTTCTGGTGTTGCAAATTTGAAAACCTTATCAATTTTACTACTGAGATAATGCAGCTTATCAGGTTTAACCAGTAAACTGTTGAATTTTGATTATCTTTTTTTAAATATGAAAACTGAAAAGCACCTTGTTTGTTTTAAAAAAGATAGAATGTATTTTCTGAAACTTATTTTGAACAACAGAAGTGCATGTTGCTGAGGTTGTGTCTTAAAAAACCAAGCCAAAGTGTGTACCTAAGCAGCTCAGTGATTTTTGGAATGCCAAGTGAAAACATTCACCGTATTGCAAACTCTCACTTAAAAGAGGACTTTGTGAGGGAGTTGACTTTGTCCATACAGCCATAGCATATTAGTGTCTTTCATGTAGAGGCAAGTGGTCCATACAAGGAAAAATTTGCCCACAGATTTGACTTGAGGACAAACTTTTGCTTATTCGGACCAACCTATTGTGTTAAACAGCTTATACTATGCTGAATTTTTTTGGTCCATATCATTCGTGGACCAATGAATTTTATTATTTAGTAGGATTTCAATTTGGTAAACATGATTATGTTACACTAGTTCTTGCAATCAATTTTAGCGTGATATTGATAAATAGAAAACCAACTTTAGCAAACAGATGTAAAAATTCAAAAGAAACAATATGTAATGGTTTTGAAATTGAAAATAATGCACAGAATTGCCATATTTTTACTCAATTCATAAATTTTGGAAAAGAAACAATTAAAATTATTTTGATATTGTACAATCCTTTATCACAACTGGAGACCTTGAGTTTTGTGTAGAAAATGACTAAGTGTTGACTGGAGTATTTTCAATATTTTTCTCCTATGCATGACCAACATGCTTATTTCCATTCCATATAGCACATGAAAGACATACCAATAGACTTTGACTGCATATCGTTTTATCTAGCTTACTTTCTTAGGATAATGGCATGGTTACAATCTGTTCCTTTTTTTTTTAATTTTTGTATTTTTAAAATTACAATTTTTCAGTCCATTAGGGCTGTTTTATGTACAAAAAAAATTCCAAATTGTTCTCAATCATATTCATAAACTTTTTAGAATGATTCAATTGAAATGAACTTACTCAACTGAAGATATTTCTTTTCATAATCATGAAGGTATGTTGCTATTTTATTTGAGGAAATTAATTGAAGAGCCAAAAGTGGACATATCATCATTCCTTTGGTGTCTTGTCTTCTGATTTTTTTTTTGTGTGTTTTTGGGGTTTTGTTTGGTTTTTTAACAAAGTGAGTTTTTATCAATTTGCTTTTATTAATGGTTAATTACAAACAAAGGTTTAAACCAATCTGAAAATGTTGTTTCTAACCATACCATACCCTATGGAAAGTGTTCACTGGATATGTCCATGTACTTCCATGCTAACTTACACTCCAGGTTATTCTATTTGATGATGAAAATACATCATAGAAAGCATTATAATACTTTTTGTTGTTTTTTTTATCAGAAATCTACCAAAATTAAATTTGTTGTTTCATCAAAGACCGGTTGTTTTTTTGTCAAGCTGGTATCCTCAAAAATACTTGCTGGATAGTTAGAAATGAGATGTTCAGAAAATGATATTTTTTAGCTTTTATCATGTAATGTTTTGGGATTGTTTTTGCATTTTATTTTTGTTGTATTTTAAAATATAACTGAATTGTATGTAATGGGTGAGTAACTTAGTATGAAAGTCTGAACATGGATATATTGTGGAAGTGGATATCAAGCAAATTGGACAGCTGGTTTCAAACAGTCTTGTAGAGTTTAAAGCATCATCCTTATTTAATTCACAGTGATAGTCCTATAAATGCTTGCTATCCATTGATCTGTTATAACCATTTTGTTTTTTAGAATTCTGTGGAAAAAAGGTTTTAAGGAAAACCACTGAAGGTTACTTTCATCAACAAAGTAAGGAATCCTCTTTGATCTCACTAAAATGTATCAGCTATTGCACTAAGTTACAGAAAGGAACTCACAGTCATTGGTGATTTATCTTGTGAGGGCTTGTTCTGTTAGTCTTGGGGTCCATTCATCCACTGTAACAGGGGTAAAACTTCCAGTTCGATTGGCTGTCTTTTGGTCTCTTTGAGTAGGCTTTGAATCTGAAAAGATGAGGTAAAAATTTTGATTAGAATTATTTTCGAGATAAAGTTGAGAAAAACTAATGTATTGTGCTTGTAAAAAGGTGAAACTTCTGTCTGGTGGCCGAGACAAAAATGAATGTAATGGTTCTTGGTTTCATATTAACTAGAGAAATAATGGGAGCTATGTGTTGTGGCTAATGTTAGAGACAGTACAGTCATGGTAATCTCCTAGGCCATAGCAATTGCTTGAAAGATGCCCATATGGTACAAATGTTGCTTTTTAATTTATTTTAAATTTCGTGTAAGCTCTTTAACACCAAAATCATCATCTGAACTCCAATTTTGATGGGTTTTTTATTCATAAAATGTCTTCCTTTGCACACCCAAGTTCAAATTAACCAACCAATCTCATATCAAGACATTTCTTTTTAATGTGAGAATATCAAGACCATTTACGTGCTGGTCTGTGCACGGCACTATACCACATTTTAGCGATAAAGGTCTGTACGATAGTCTTGACTTATTGTTGCTCCTATCTAAACATCTTCCAAGACATCCCAGAAAATTAGAGTTTTTAAATACCAATACCAGCATTTAGAATGGGTTTTTTCTGTATTTTATTAGTGGAGGAAAATGGTACCTAGTCCCAAATGTTGTCATTACTGATATGCAAGAACTCTTCTTTCAGTCATTTCAAGTTTCAAATTGCTGCATTTTGTAACCTGGTTAGTAAAATTCTCAGACTCCTACACTTTCCATAGATTAGATTACAACGATTACCAGCTGAGAATTTTTGAAGGTAAAAAGTAAATTGTGAAGCACAACTTCTTGTAAACCCATGATTCGAGTAAAAATAAGACAATAGAAATAGTAAAGGTAATATTTTAGCCCTGTGACAAAGAGATTATCTAAGCTTTGCCAAAATTACGAGCAAGCCTTTAACCTTGTACACACTAATACACACACAGATGATGTCATGGAAAAAAGCTGTTAAATAAAAGAAAGTAATCATGCCAGTGGATGCATTCTGACAGATTAGATGATCATTGTTCAAGGAATAAGTTAAGCTCTTTGGCTGCTTTGAGCCTACTGTTCAACTTTAGCCTTTTAACTCTTAGAAATACTTCCTCTTTGGACAATAATAAATTATAATTATTATTTGTAAGTTTACTATCTTGAAGTAATTAATTATTAGATTTCCATGAGTAAGAAAACTACCGGTAATGTATTTGAGACAGGAAATGGATGATTGTTAAGGTTTTCAAATAGGTTGCATCAAGTCAGCAGATCTTCGACTCTGTAGCAATGAGGAAAGAGATTGGTGATGGGTGCTTATTTTTTAACCTTTTTGCAACAAATCTTGAATTAAATTGTTATTTTATCTCACAATTTTCTCTCATCTGCATGTCCCATATCAGGATGACGGCTTGCTGGTTGAGTCAAAATATTACCTTTGCCCTGCCTATTCTCTCATTTTATAACCCCAATTCTAAGTTTACGGCAAGTTCTTTGGAATTTGCTGTGTTTTTAAAAAGTAGGTTAGGTCAACTTTTTCTTAAAGCATTCCTAATAGAACAGTGACATTGGAAGATCGAGGAAACATGGCCAGGGTTATACATAACCAACAAAGAATAGGTGTTCTCTGACCAAAATGGTTTTTATTGCGAGCTTTCTACTGTCAGTCTACCATCTTCAGTGGGTGAATTATAATGAGGTTACTAGGGTGGTTCCTATTTAAATATACAAAGCAATAAGCATCAGTCTAAAAATAAGTGTGACAAGCCAAGAACAAAGTGGTGCCGACAAAAATTATCTGTTCATTAAGATAGAGTATTGTCCTGGTAGGGGTTTAGAGTTGTTGTCAGCTTCTTTGATGGAGGCAGTGTGCCATGATTCTAGTGTTTTTCTGATTCTGTAGTTTCCCCTATCTATAATTCCAGCATTATCCATGTCTAAATGATGGTCAAGTTTCCATGTGTGGTTAGCAATACTAGAGCTTTGTGCGAAAGTTTTTATGTTTTTTATGTGTTCCTTTATCCGTGTACTGAATTCTGTCCCAGTTTCTCCATCATAATCCCAATTGCACTCAGTGCAAGTTATCTGGTAGACAAAGTTCTTTTGTTCTTCTGTTGGTATACGAAATGTCAGTGAACCTTCACCTTGTACTGAGTGCGATTGGAATTATGTTGGAGAAACTGGGAGGGCATTCAGTACACAGATAAAGGAGCATATTAAAAACATAAAAACTTTTGTGCAGGGCTCTAATATCACCAACCATGCATGGAAACTTGATCATCATATAGACATTGATAATGCGAGAATTATTGATAAGGGAAACTATAGAATCATAAGAACACTAGAGTCATGGCACACTGCCTCCATCAAAGAAGCTGACAACAACTCTAAACCACTACCAGGACAGTACTCTATCTCAATGAAGATATATTTGTTGGCACTCCTTTGTTCTTTGCTCATCCCACTTATTTTAGACTGACACTTATAGCTTTGTATAATTAAATAGGAACCACACTTGTAACCTCATTATCATTCACCCATTGAATACTGTAGACCGACAGTTGAAAGCTTGCAATAAAAACCATTTTGGTCAGAGAACACCTATTCTTTGTTGGTCAGAATTTTGATAGTTATGCATATTTGAGTTCTGTATCAGCCAAGGATACCAGCAGTGATCCAAAACATCCTAATAATCAGTATTGAAGGCAGCCTCCTTTCATTTGTCCACAAGAAATGGATCAGATTGGCTTATGTTCATTTAATGCTTCTTTATACTCAATTCACTTTTTTTCACCACTGCACTTTGCTGATTAGTTTTGTCCTACTTGTTCTCATGAGCCCATATCTACATTATCACATGCTGTCAACTGGATGGCAACGAGCACAGACACATGTTAAGCAATTTTCTCCTATTACATCATTCATGCTGAGAAATTGACATTCGTGAAGTTGGAGTACCATACTTAATTTGTGGTATTAAATAGGATTGGATTTTAAAACTTTTAGTCAGCTTGCTATGGCCTTCTTATCATGACATGCAGTATTTTTATGATGTGGTAATGATTGATTGTGTGCATGGCTGTGTTATGGTAATAACTGTTTTTAAGAAACTCACCATTTGTCATCTTCCATTGATGAAGGTTCTTGATTGTTCAGAATTTGGGTGTGGCTTGCTTATTTCAGACATCTTGTTGACTTTGATGAAGAATCTGTTAAAACAATTAATGAAAAGTTTAGAATTATATTTTTACCAACTGGTATTGAATTGGGTTTGATTTTAAAACATTCACTCATCTCTCCATGGTCTTCTTATCATGACATGCAGTATTTTATCAAGTGGTGATGAATGTATTTGTGGCTGTCTTGTGGTAATAATGACTCTTTAAGAAACTCACCATTTGTCTGCTTCCACAGCAGAAGGTTCTTGATTCTTCAAAATTTGGGTGTAACTTGCTAATTTCAGATACCTCAGTGACTTTGATAATCAATCTGTCAAAAAAGTGATAAAAGGGTTAGAATTATTGTTTTTTACACAAAGTATAAGTAACATTTTGCTTGTGTTATATCATGTTACCAATTGTATTGGTATCCAATAGGATTGGATTTTAATACTTTCAGTCATCTCTCAATGGCATACAATAGATTTACGACATGATGATGAATTTGTGGGTGGCCAGTCTTGAAGTAATAAGAGTTGTCCTTAAGAAACTTACCAATCGGTCAGCTTCCACTGCGGAAGGTTCTTGTTTCTTTGAAATTTGGGTGTGGCTTGCTCATTTCAGACATCTCCTGGACTTTGATGAATAATCTGTTAAAAAATTGATGAAAAGCTTAGAATTGTATTTTTACATAAAATATAAGTGTTATTGTATTTTGATTGTATTATAGTATGTTACCATTTTATGATATTAGCAGTTATACTATTGTATTGGTATCCAGTAGGATTGGATTTTAATACTTTCAGTCATCTCTCCATGGCATACAATATTTTTATGATGTGGTGATGAATGTGTGGGTGGCCAGTCTTGAGCTAATAAGAGTTGTTCTTGAGAAACTTACCGATTGGTTGGCTTCCACTGCAGAAGGTTCTTGTTTCTTCGAAATTTGGGTGTGGCTTGCTAATTTCAGAAAGCTCTTTTTTAACAAGGATTTTAGTCTTTCTTCTTCATTCTGTCATACTTTGGGAAAACTGTTTGGTGTGCTTTAAAAAATCTGTGAAAACAATTATAAATGGATAGGAATGAGCTTGGTTAAGCCAGAGGGAGTCTAATGGAAAGCAGGATTTAAGTGGATAAAAATATGGAAGTAGTTAAATTAAACAGAATGGAAAGAATGGAAGTAGAAATGAATGGGAAGTAGGATGCTGGACACTTTGGGAAACCAAGGGGGGGAATTTTGTTACTGAAGTGAAGTGATTATGCATAATTAATTAGGTTAGTCAAACTGTTTAACTTGGCCTAAAGGAAAATTAAATGATCTAAACTTTTGAAAAAACAATTCTACCAGGACTACTTTACTTACAGCGTTGTAAAAATGTGATTCCCTAGTCTTTTCTTGCAATTAAAAGCTCTTCCCCCAATCTTTCGGAATTTCAAGGACGCCATCTTGCCTTCGGCCACATGGTTTGTATTTCGGGCAATTTTTGACGACGTTTTTGTACCAAACTTTCTCCAAATGTCTATTTTGGCATTCTGGATGTAGAATTTCACAGAGGAAATGTGGAGATGTCCGATATAGTTTTATGGCCATAATTTCCCTTGAAACGAGCCAGTCCGGATCTCTTCGTCAAAGCGTTCATTCTACACGTGTACATCAAGCTTAGTGACCTTGCCGTTCAGGTTATCCCGCTGCGCATAATTGTAGTATTTAGCCGTTTAGCTTAGCGTTGGTTAGAAACTTCAAATAACGTTTTAAAATACTTTTTGAGCAAGTACAGTCGTAATATTTGAGGATAATGAAGCAGTGTTTGTTTTCACTCTTAATCTAATTCTCGTTTCTTCAAAATAGTCGTTTTATTTGAGTGTTTTTGCTAATTTTTTTTTTTCGTTCTGTGCTTTGTTAAAGAAAAGAATACTACAATTAGATGATTGGTTTCATCGAATACCACAATGGTTTAGTTGACAGACCCTGTTGCGGGCGTTCAAGCGCCCCTAGGATCGAAGCGCCGCGGTTACGCCAAGTACCATATTCAGAAGTACAAAGAAGAAGGGAAACGGAAGAAGAGGCAGAAGATAAATCGGGGAAAACGGAAAGAAATTTTTACAAAATCTTCGAAAAATTTTGACTTGTAACCCTTCGCTTGCCTACGTCTATTTCGGGTTCTCCTCTGCTCACTACGGTCATGCTATCGCCTCTACGACCTAGTTGTGTAGCGTGCGGCGTTACTGAAGTCCTAAGATGTCTGCCCTAGACTCGCGGAGTGATACTCGCGATGGCGTGTTGGTAATGTGATCGTGTAATATCGTTTGTGTCATCTAGATTCCTTACTTTCATCTCAATCCAAGCTGTTTATGTACGAAGCAAATTGTTTTGTTCCAAAGATTGTGGGACATATGTCGATCGACATTTATGAAATAAACTTTTTGTGTTATTGCTAATAGTCTATGCCGTTTGTTTCGTGTTATGTTGGATAGCCCGGGGTGAAGGTGAACGCCTACCAAACTGTGGGCGCGAGTTCGATTCTTTGGTGCATTAGATTTTTTCCCCTTTCGTCCTTCTTGCTTGTGGAAGGTGTCAGTAAAACTATAAAGACATTGCTCTAGTGATAACCTTTACTAAAGCTTCGATAAAAGCTTTTACGAATTTTAATACTTGAATGTTGATGTTCATTGAAGCATACTATAAATTCGGCTACGCCTTGACGATATATTGTGGGACATTTTGTATTAATTAATGTTAATATTTTTATTCATGGCGGACACCCATGTGAGAGTTGAACGAGAGTTCTCTTTGCACTCCCAGTTTTGTTAGATACTTCTTGTTAAAGGCAGAAGCCGGCTTGTTAGTCTTTAGAGATTTGGTGTTCATTCAAGCATGCGATAAATCCAACAACACGTCAACGATATATTGTGGGACACAAGAGACATTCCTTTACAGAATATAAACGTTCCAAACTTGATGTCCATTGAAGGATACTGTTAAATTCAGCTACACGTCGACGATATATTGTACCAGGAATACTTATTTGTAGAATATAAACGTTTGAAGTGTGGTGTTCATTGGAGCATAGTATAAAGCTCAGCTACACCCAGACGATATATTGTGGGATGTACTGAATTGTTAGTATTTTTATTAATGGCATACATCCATAGAAGAATTTCAAAAGAGTTCTTTTAGCACTTAGTTTTAGATTAACTACGTCTTGCACTTCTAGTTATGTAAGATGCTTCTTGTTTAATATTTGATGTTCATTGAAGTATACTATACCAGCTACAACTCGACGATATAATATGGGACATTCTGAATTAATTGTGGTTAATATTTTTAGTAATGGGGAACACTCATTCGAGAGTTCAACGAGAGTTCTTTTGAACTTAGTTTGAAAGGTTACTTGGACATACAAACATACAGAGGATTAACTGTCTTGCACTCATAATTTTGTTCGATGGTTCTTGTTTAATTTAGCACCCCCTTAGTTTTAACATCACTTTGGTTTGGGGCCTCCCTTATTTCGGTGCCTTCTTATTTAGATGTCCCCTCATTTAGGCACCCTCTTTATTTTGGTGCCCTCTTATTTCGGTGCGTCCTTATTTCGGTGCGCCCTTATTTAGGTGTTCCGTTATTTCGGTGGGCCCTTATTTCTGTGCCCTTTTATTTCGGTGACCCTTTATTTCTGTGCCCCCTTATTCTAGCGTCCTCTTATTTAGGCACTCTTATTTTGGTGCCCCCTTCTTTTGGTTCCTCCTTATTTAGGTGTTCCCTTATTTTGACACCCTCTTATTATAATGCTCTGTTATTTCGGTGCGCCCTTATTTCGGTGCCCCTTAATTTCGGTGCCCCCTTATTCTTGTGCCCTCTTCTTTAGGCACTCGTATTTTTGTGCCCTCTTAAATTGGTGCCCCCTTATTTCGGTGCCTCCTTATTTAGGTGTCCCATTATTTAGGCACCCTGTTATTTTAATGCTCTCTTATTTTGGTGCGCCCAAGTTAAGCGGATCAGTGGAATGAGTTCTCGCGCTAGTGACTTACTCAGTAAGATAAAGGTTGATGAAGTTGAAGGTTTATCTACCCTGGAAATAGCCAATGTAGTCAATAAGGCTTTCCTTGCGCCCTTAGAGGAATACAGACTGCCCAGTCCACTTTGTCCCTTGCCATTAGAGGACTACCCAGAGTTTCTAGAGGTATCTGAAGAAAGAATTTTTAAATTATTATTAAGCCTTAAGCCAGCAAAGGCCTCGGGTCCTGATGGTATTACCAACTGGCTACTAAAGGAATATGCTGAGTCACTTGCCTTTCCCGTAAAAACCATTATCAATGCGTCATTTAAACAGCAACGCTTACCTGATGTATGGAAATGTGCTGATGCGACACCTTTGCCAAAGAAGCAACGCGTAGAAAACCAAAAGAAAGATCTGAGGCCTATCTCACTAACACCATGTTTGTCAAAAATTGCTGAGGACTTTGTTGTTTGTGATTTCGTGAAGCCTGCTGTAATGAAAGTCCTTGACCCTAACCAGTATGGTGTAGTCCCGAAATCCTCCACTACCATCGCCTTGCTGAGTATAATCCATGATTGGACAAATGGAACAGATGGAAATGGATCTACTGTCAGGTCGATCCTTTTCGATTATCGAAAAGCGTTTGATTTTATCTACCACCGCATTCTCGTTAACAAGCTGTGCAACTTAGAATTACCAACAAGCATTATCAATTGGATTATTGATTTCATCAGTAACCACTTCCAAAGAACGAAACTAGCAGATGGTTGTTACTCTGAATAGGGCTCAGTTCCATCAGGAGTCCCTCAGGGTACTAAATTAGGGCCTTGGCTGTTCATTATAATGATCAACAACCTAGTACTCAGGGACGCCTGTGTCTGGAAGTATGTGGATGATACAACGACATCAGAGGTTGTCCCAAAAGGTGAAATCAGCGGTGCACAACTTATTGCTGATAAAGTAGCTGAGTGATCACAGAACAATAGAGTCCAGTTAAATACAGACAAATGTAAAGAACTCAGAATTTCATTTGCAAGAAAGAAACAAGTATTTGAACCTGTTAAAGTTGGTGGAAAAGATCTAGAGCGAGTAACAAGCGCAAAGTTATTAGGTGTAACCATCTCAAGCGACTTATCGTGGAACGAACATATAAATGAAGTCAAAAAGAAAGCATCAGAAAGGTTATATTTTTTGGTTCTATTAAAAAAGGCCAAGGTACCCTGTGAAGATCTGAGGCTGTTCTACACTACATGTATAAGATCTGTATTGGACTATGCCGTGCCTGTGTTCCGCTGTTCGCTACCAAAGTATTTAACGCATGAACTGGAACGCATACAGAAGAGGGCGTTAGCAATTATGTGTCCCGGTCTTAATTACAACGAAGCACTTATTTGCAGGGATTTAGTCTTGTTAAATGAACATCATCGTAACTTATGTAATTCCCTTTTCAATGACATTCTTAATTATAAGGGTCACAGACTGCGTTATTTACTCCCACCATTACATCAACCCACCAGGTATACTTTAAGACACACAAGAACCTTTGATGTCCCAAAAGTGAAAACTAATCGAGCTAAGAACGCCTTTATTATATCGTCAAGTCTTAACTTTGATACAATTTAGCCAATTTTATATCTTGTAGTCTTGCTTGTACATAATGTTTTTTATATTTTATCAAATTTCACCATAACTATTTAAGTTTGTATGTATATTCGTATTTTGATATTTTTATTTAAATTGTATTTAATACGCAATTCAGCCTTCTGGCTGCTATGTATTATTAATAAAGCATCTAATCTAATCTAATCTAATCTAATCTAATCTTAGGTGTCTCGTTATTTCGGTGCATCCTTATTTCGGTGTCCCTTTATTTCTGTGCCCTCTTATTCTAGCGTCCTTTTATTTAGGCACTTATTTTGGTGCCCCTTTTATTTCGGTGCCTTTTTATTTAAGGGGACACCTAAATAAGGTTCCTCCTTATTTAGATGTCCCCTTATTTAGGCACTCTCTTATTTTATTGCTCTCTTATTTCTGTGCCTTCTTATTTCTGTGCCCTCTTATTTCGATGCCCCTTTATTTCGGTGCCGCCTTTTCTGGCGCCCTCTTATTTAGGCACTGTTATTTTTGTGCCCTCTTATTGTGGTGCCCCTTATTTTAATGCTCTCTAATTTCGGTGTCCCCTTATTTCGGTGTTCCGTTATTTCTGTGCCCTCTTATTTCTGTGCCTTTTAATTTCGATACCCCCTTATTCTGGTGCCCTCTTCTTTAGGCACTCTTATTTTTGTGCCCTCTTATTGTGGTGCCCCCTTATTTCGGTGCCTCCTTATTTAGGTGTCCCTTTATTTAGGAATCCTCTTATTTTAATGCTCTCTTATTTCGGTGCGCCCATATTTCTGTGCCCCTTTCTTTCTGTGCCCCTTTATTTCTGTGCCCTCTTATTTCTGTGCCCCCTTATTTCTGTGCCCCCTTATTCTATCGTCCTCTTATTTAGGCACTTATTTTAGTTTCCCTTTTATTTCGGTTCCTTTTTATTTAAGAGGACACCTAAATAAGGTTCCTCCTTATTTAGATGTCCCCTTATTTAGGCACCCTCTTATTTTAATGCTCTCTTATTTTGGTAGGCTCTTATTTAGGTGTCCCGTTATTTCGCTGCGCCCTTATTTCTGTGTCCTCTTATTCCGGTGCCCCTTTACTTCGGTGCCCCCTTATTCTAGCGTCCTCTTACTTAGGAACCGTTATTTTGGTGCCCTCTTATTGTAGTGCCCCCTTGTGTCGGTGCGCCCTTATTTCGGTGCCTCCTTATTTAGGTGTCCCCTTATTTAGACACCCTCTTATTTTAATGCTCTCTTATTTCGGTGCCCCCTTATTTCTGCGTCCTCTTATTTCTGTGTCCTCTTATTTCGATGCCCCTTTATTTCGGTGCCGCCTTCTTCTGGCACCCTCTTATTTAGGCACTGTTATTTTGTTGCTCTTTTATTGTGGTGCCCCTTATTTCGGTGCGCTCTTATTTCGATGCCTCCTTATTTAGGTGTCTCCTTATTTAGGCACCCTCTTATTTTAATGCTCTTATTTCTGTGCCCTCTTATTTTGGTGCCTTCTTATTCTAGCGTTTTCTTCTTTAGGCACTCTTATTTTGGTGCCTTTTTATTTTGGGTTCTTCCTTATTTAGGTGTTCCCTTATTTAGGAACCCTTTTATTATAATGCTTTCTTATTTCGGTGCCCCATTATTTCGGTGCACGTTTATTTTGGTGCCCCCTTATTTTGGTGCCCCCTTATTTCTGTGCGCCCTTGTTTAGGTGTCCCCTTATTTAGGCACCCTCTTTTTTGAATGCTCTCTTATTTCGGTGCCCCTTTATTTCGGTGCCCCCTTATTCTGACGCCCTCTTATTTAGGCACTCTTATTTTAGTTCCCTCTTATTGTGATATCCCCTTATTTCGGTGCCTCCTTATTTTGGTGTCCCCTTATTTAGGCACCCTCTTATTATAATGCTCTTATTTTGGTGCGCTTTTATTTCTGTGCCCAATTATTTTGGTGTTCTCTTATTTCTGTGCCTTCTTATTTTGGTGCCCCTTTATTTCGATTCCCCCTTATTCTGGTGACCTCTTATTTAGGCACTTTTATTTTGGTCTCGTCTTAGTGTGGAGCTCCCATATTTCGGTGCCCCCTTATATCGGTGCCCCCTTATTTCGGTGCCTCCTTATTTAGGTGTCCCCTTATTTAGGGACCCTGTTATTTTAACGCTCTCTTATTTCGATTTGGCCTTATTTCGGTGCCTCGTTATTTCGTTGTCCTCTTATTTGGGTCACTTTTATTTCCGGTCCCCCTTATTCCAGCGCCCTCTTATTGAAGGACTCTTATTTTGGTGCCGTCTTATTGCAGTGCGCCCTTATTTCGGTGCCTACTTCTTTAGCTGTGCCCTTATTTAGGCAGCCTCTTATTTTGATGCTCTCTTATTTCTTTCCGCCTTTATTTCGGTGCCCAATTATTTCGGTGCACCCTTATTTCTGTGCTCTCTTATTTCAGTGCTCCTTTATTTCGATGTCCCCTTATTCTGGCGCCCTCTTATTTGGGCACTCTTATTGTGGTGCCCCGTCATTTTGGTGCTTCCTTATTTAGGTGTCCCCTTATTTAGGCACACTCTTATTTTAATGCTCTCTTATCTCGGTGCCCAATTATTTCGGTGCGCCCTTATTTCAGTGTCTTCTTATTTCGGTGTCTCCTTATTTAGGTGTCCCCTCATTTAGGAACCCTCTTATTTTGGTGCCCGCTTATTTCGGTGCCCGCTTATTTCGGTGCCCTCTTATTTCGGTGCTACCTTATTTCTGTCCACTTATTTCGGTGCCCGTTTATTTTTGTGCCCCCTTATTCTGGCGCACTCTTATTTTGGTGCCTCCTTATATTCGTGCCTCCTTATTAAGGTATCTTCCTATTTAGGCACCCTCTTTATTTTAGCTCTCTTATGTCGGTACGCACTTATTTCGATGCCACATTATTTTGGTGCACCCTAATTCCTGTGCCCTCTCATTTCGGTGCCCCTTTATTCTTGCACACCCTTATTTAGGCACTCTTATTTTGGTGCCTTCTTATTGTGGTGCCTCCTAATTTCGGGGCCTCCTTATTTAGGTGTCCCCTTATTTAGGCACCCTCTTTTTTTAATACTCTCTTATTTCGGTGCCCCTTCATTTCGGTACCATTTTATTTCGGTGCCCCCTTATTCTGGCGCTCTCTTACCTTTGCATTCTTATTCTGGTACCCTCTTATTTTGATGCCGTGTTATTTCTGTGCCCTCTTATTTCGGTGCCTCCTTATTCTGGCGTTTTCTTATTTAGGCACTCTTATTTTGGTGCCCTCTTATTGTGGTGCCCCATTATTTCGGTGCCTCGTTATTGAGGTGTCCCCATATTTAGGCCACCTCTTATTTCAATATTCTCTTAGTTCGGTGCGCCATTATATCAGTGCCACCCTTATTCTGGTGCCCTCTTATTTAAGCGCTCTTATTGTGGTACCCTCTTATTTCTGTGCCCTCTTATTTCGGTGCCCCTTAATTTCGGTGCCGCTTTTTTCTGACGCGCTCTAATTTAGGCACTCTTATTGTTGTACCCTCTTATTTTGGTGCCCTCTTATTTCAGTCCACCCTTATTTCGGTGCCTCCTTATTTCTGGGCCCTCTTATTTCGTTGCCCCTTTATTTCGGTGCTCCCATATTTCGGTTACTCCGTATTTAGGTGTCCCCTTATTTAGGCACCCTCTTATTTTAATGCTCTCTTAATTTGGTGAGCCATTATTTCGGTCCCTCTTTATTTTTAGCTTTATCTAGATGTTTGGACCTACTGTACTCATAACGCTGACGGAATTTTCTGGTGAAAATTTTCCACGTTGTGAAGGAAAGCCTAAAGATTAATCCTGTAAATTTGTGCTTACTTCAGTCGAGCAGTTTGGTAGAATAATTCGACTGAATATGGTCAGAAATGCTAGCTGTTTGGACTTACTGTACTCATTATTCTCTGGGAAATTTTTTGGGAAAATTTACCACATTCTAAAGGAAAGCCTGAAGATTAATGCTGTAAATTTATGCTTACTTTAGTCGAGCAGTTTGGTAGAGTAATTTGACCGAATTTGGTGAGAAATGCCAGATTTTTCGACCTATTGTACTCATTATCCTGACGGAATTTTCAGGTAAAAACTTAACACGTAATGTCCGGACTTTAACTGAATCATTTAACTAAAAGACATCTTTGATTTATGTAAACAATTTATTTATGAAAAGATTCAAAAAAGCATGCTTTAATAACACTAAGTATATGTTCCCTTTTTTGCCCTATCTGGTTAGTTCCCCTGACAAGACTATTGGTGGAGAATCAAAATTCCAAAATCAATTTTAATACTCCTGCCATTCACGCCTCATCCTCTTTCCAACCTACTCTCGACTTAAATGAAAGAATTTAATGGCTGAGGGATAAAGCATCAGCAGTGTACGATCAACACTACGAAAATTTGAAATACCAACATCGGAAGGAATAATTAAAATAATTACGACCAGCAAATTCATTCAGGTAATTCGTTTGATTATAAAACTTATTTCTCCAACCACCAAACCAATTTTTACAGAATAAAACACTGGAAAAGAAACATGTTGAAAACTCAAAGTACGGGTTTACATCAAGACGAATTATCGGTAGCATAATTCGTCTTGATTTTATCTTATGGGTTTTCAAGAAGTTCCTTTGCAGTAAATGTTTTATTTTTCCAAACTGTCCACAGGCTCCAATAATTCAACTAATTTCTCACACTGGAATTACGGCGCAACAACTCAGTATTAATCACGACCAATAACATTACAATTATCAGCACAAGACACAGACAAAGGTTACCTCTTAAAGAAATAAACATCACGACAAAAAAAGCTCAACTTTTTTTTTTCCTGTTCATTTTGTTTTCCTTTTTCTTCTTTAATATTCATTCATACAAACATATCCGTAATTAACTTTTGATAAACGTCTATCCTTCTGCAATCCAGATTCAATGAAACAATGGTGCTTCCTCCAGCGAAACGAAAATCCTCTCAACACAAGCATTTCACGATTTCACATGCTTTCTTACGGTCTCTCTAGTTTCTTCACCATTTTAATTCTATTCTTCCATAGATTCATAGCCTCCCTCGAACTTCTCTCGTGACACGTTCCTTCTCAGGGTCTCGCCCATGTAACACTAAACATGCTTTACATTGAAAAAAATATACAAAAGTTCCGCCGTTTATTTACATATACAAAATATCTCAAGTCAATATATGAGCGCGATGTTTCGTTTCATTCAGCGCACACAAAGTAGTTCTCCGCAAAAAAATTCAATTTGTGCAAACATGTTTGTCTTGACTATATTTGGTGCAAATTGTAAGCATCGAAAACTAAGGATGTCCATTTGAAGTTGCTCCAATTTTGCACTTGGACTCATCAGGAGAGCTCAGAAATGCTCCAAGTTATGAGAAATATTTTTAGTTTGCACGCATGTTCAGCCAGAGTCCTCAAAATTCTACCTCGCGAGTTTCTCGCGAGATTCACGTAGGCGTACGCGATAATTTGCTAATGACTCGAATAAGGGCGCCGTTTTCATCTTTTAATCTCTGGTTATCTTGTTTCAAGTCTGTTAGTTGCTGTTTTAAAACAAGAAAAGTAAGTAAGAAATGTAAGGGTTAGGTTGAAATTATTACAATCAGGACTTTGAGAAAAGATTCGAAGGCAAGTGAGCATAAAAAGGTATGAAGTAAGAATGATTAAATTGAGGAGAGCTAAGAATTAAAAAGTACATGAAAGATTTTAACTATGGAAGAGTGAACGGCGAACTAACAAAAGTTAAGGAATGATGGATTAAGAAAAAACGTCACCTGGATAAAGGAATCAAGATCATCGGCAAACGATTAAAATCGAATTAATTCTATCCAGAAAAATGTCAAAAGAATCTTTTTTCACAAACCTTTAAGTCGTCTTCCATATCTCCTAATTTTCGTTCTAGTTTATTTTTTTCCTGAAGACAAAAGGAACCACAATATTACATAGCCAAACTGTCATCGAAATATTGGCGAAATGAAAGTGGTTCGAACTGTCTAACCGAATCCAGTTTATGTATGAATCATGATAGCTTTATTCCATTATCTTTTATACATTTCGAGATTCCATATAACCTTAAATTGACCTTGCAACATACCGAAGAAGTATCTTCCGTAATTGAAATTTTATTATCCCTAATGTATAGTAGAATGGTGTTAATGGTCGTCTGTTGGAGCTATAGAATGCCCTTTGATGCAAATGGTTGCGTATCTACGCTAATGAATGTCACTTTCTATGCAGAAATGATAATTGAAAGCAACAGAAGTGTGAATGTTATTTGACATGAATAAAATGAATGTCTTTTTGCGTTAACGAGTTTGAGGTTGACGTCAATGATTGTGTATTTCCTGGTAATAAACACCAAAAGGTGTATATAGATTTAATAGTCTTTAAAAACATGAGACAAATTCTTAGGTATTAAGTGTTATTTATTGTTACTTTTATCACGTTTTCGATGGCCAGTTTAATTATTTTCTTGATACTTTTTGTTAGCTTCATTGATTGCAAACTATGCATTTCTTTTCTTACACATTTTTGTTGTATGTTTTAATCAAGGAAACCTTTTAATTTTTAAATTTTAAAGTGAATTTACTGAACAAAAAAGTGCTCTACAGTTATTTCTCTGCAGAATTGGTGTACAAGATTAAATGAACTGGATCACCGGTTTGAAATTAGAGTGACAGTCTGCATATTATAAGCATGTTACAAGCATATAGTATTCAAAAACATCAGAGAAGTTACAAACTATTTAGAGTGATTGACTGTTCCTTTTATAGTTTTATACATTTATTTACTTGATGTTATATTTTTAAAGCACTTATCATTAACTTAATAAATTTTTGGTAAGGAAAATGAGTAAAAAATTCCCACGCTTAATAATTATTTCATTGAACGAGTAATATCAAGAGCCCATGTAGCAAGTATCTCACATTTTATACTCTGAGTACTAGTTATACATACTCTGGATGAGAACCATAAGTCGTTCAACCAGTGAACACGTCAGAGGAATTAAAGTGAAACTCTTCATGAAATTTACTTACATAATAAGTAATCAACAAGGAAAACAACGAGGGAAGTATGGTGTTTACCTAGCAACTCAAATATTTTGAGGAAATTTGGCATGAAAGTGGCAGGCGGAAATACGTTTCTTCAGCAAAATAAATGTGAAAATTAAGTCATTTGACCTGTGTCACCAAAAACAAAATTGCCATATCAAAGACATTTGTCATTCATATTGACTTGAACAATGGCCATGTGGAACTTATGTTTGCCAAACATAAAAGTGTTCTGACTATTAGGAAATGAAACAATTAAATAATATATTCATAATTTTGTGGAATGGAAAGTCTAGTATCTTCGGGACTGCAATCATATTTTACTATAACTATTGACTATACATTTAGAAATAATTAACTGAGCCTAGTTTCACTGTCATGCAATGGGTTTTTGCCTGATTAACATAAATTTATGTCAGCAACTTAAATAATTAAAGTATTGCAAATAAATTTGTTAATACAATGAGAGAATACACTGAGAAAATATAATATATTTGGAGAAATACATTGACCTTCTGTTTGCATTTCTCAATGTGACAAATTATTACAGTTTGTACCTTTGGTGATGTTGAGTAGTTTCCCAAGTTTCCGTGATTATATGGCTGGTTGTGATGTCCCTTGATTAGCCTTCAGCTGACAGCAACAGTTTTCAAAGAAAAACCTGCAAAAAGATGGTCTGATCAGTCAAACCTGTGGAGTCTGACAAATATACCACAGTATAGTATACTTACACTACAGTACAGTACACTACAGTACAGTACACTACAGTTCAGTACACAACACTTAACTACACTCACTACTTTGCACAACACTTCATTATAGAATGGAATGTTATATTAGACTATCCTAAATAAAAAGAAAAATTAAAATCTTGAATAAAATTAAAATGGAATAGAATAAAATCATTTTAATTAATTTTGAAATAAGTAGGTATGAATGTGAGTTAGTAAGTATTAATGTAAACATTACAATGAGAACTGAGGTAAGTAAGTAATTAAGTAAGTAAATATCTAATCTAATCTAATGTCTAAAAATGTTGTGATTGCAGCCAGGCATGTTAAGAAGGCTAAAGTATTTTAGCTGAAACGTCCATACTAAAAGCTTTTAAACCCATGTAGGAAACCTCTTGTCTTGGCTACTATAATAATATAATATATCATATCGTATTATGTCATGTGATACGATATGATATGATATATAATTATATAAAATACAAAACAATATAATATCACATATATAATATAATATAATATAATATAATAGTATATGTTGTTTAATATATATTTATATAAATATATTGTTTGTCCTTCATTCTAGATATCTATTATCTTATTACTGGGGAAAAGTATTAATGGTACTTTGCTAATATATTGGTATGTTATGGGAGGACTACTATACTGTTATAATACTAACAGTCAGAACTTGATCCCATAATACAGTATTTGCATTTGGTCAATCTGACTGACAACATAAACTGCCTTATTTCAATTTGTCTGCCCCTTAAGTGACCCATTGTTCAAAAAATGATTAGAGCTAATCTAGGATTAAAAGACAATCAGCTTTCTTATTTCTGTATGTCTTGATTGGCTTTTTGAGTTCAAACATCCTAGGATAACTCCATACTGAATTTACCAAATTCTATCCAGATATTTGGGCAAACTAAACTCTTTGAAGTCCAGTAGTCTCCCATTGGCCAACAAAATTATCTGGTGTTAGCCAGAATAAAATAATATAACAGTAACCAGGACAGAAAAGAATTGAAGGAAATTTCCACTTCCTTAATTACTGTAGTATGTTCAGAGTTGTGTCCAAACATGTTCCACCAACCCAGAAGTAGGTATATAAATTGCTTTTTCAACAACTGGTCCCACAGGTCTTTGCTGAATAAACTTCTTTGTATTTTTTGTAATGAAAATTATTGCTCAGTAGATAATTTTTAAGATAGGTCTAATATGCAGGTTAGAACTCATTGAATAAAAATGTGATTTCTTTGAATAAAACTTTTCAACAAGTTCATTAGCTGTAGTAAAAAATTTCATTTTCATTCTCTTGTACTAATCTGCTGATCATGCCTCCCTTAAGTATCTTCTGCTGGGCAATAATTTTCCTTATATGGCTTCATTTCCCACCTGGTAACTTAGGGACAACTATCCCGGATTTAGAACAAAATTCTAAAGAATCACTTTTGACATGAGCAGTTTTACTGGGACAGGTGTTATGATTTTAATTACTTGAATTTTCTCTCATGTGCTGGTCCACTAACCTCTGAAGTACACAAAGCTCAACATTCAAAACTTTCTGTTGAAAAGATCTGGAGATTTTTTAAGAAATCTTGTGATTTTTTCAAGATGTACAAAAAGGGTAACATTTTTGTATTGACTGCTATAAAGACATTAAAATGTCAGTCAACACCAATCTTTCCCAAGACTACACTAATTTGGACAATCTAGGTTCAACCTGTATTTTTGTTTTAACACTTGCCTTGTTTCCAATAGACTTAGAGGATAACTGTGGTCAAACTTTTAATCAAATGCTATAGTCACTTTATAACCAAATCAACAATTAGGCCATGCTATTTCAGTAGTTGAGAAACATTATATAATTTTGTTTTTCCTATTTTGTTACTCAAGTTTCATTTATCTAAGTATTTGCTCCTTCAAGGCCTGAGAAAAATAATTTCTACAGGCAAAATTTCTTATAAAATTGGGTAAAATGAACACCAAGTTGTGAGAACTCAAGACTCCTCCAAAAATTGTGTGACACACAACACAATTGTGAGAGTTGGCAGGTCTGTTGCTTAAATCAGACTGTCTGGTGTTGAGCAAAGCAAATATCCCAAGGGCCAATTCAGGGATAGAAGGACCATGTTTACTTAATGAAATATAACCATTTGTACATTTTAGTGGTGAATAGTGGTTGCCAGAGGTTCAAAAGAAACAAAAATGCATTTTTGATGTTGAAATTTTCTCTTCACTCTCTGTGCCATCAGCATTCAATTTCATTCAACACCAGAATAATAATAATAAACATATAATCACATCACCCAAACTAGTGTGCCATTGTGTCCTCTGCAGTGCTTCAACTCAATCAGTACGAAGTGAATTGATTGACTGCTATTTGAGTATAATGAAGAATATTGGCCAGCCATGATCAAAATCACATGAATTTCAATTGAGATTTGAACTTGGCTGGTTCAAGAGAATTTGACCAGTATAATCACGAGGGAAAGTAACTTATTTGCGTGATAAGCATTGCAAATTATACCGTTATACTACACTACAAAGGAATGGGTCTAGAGATATTACCAGATAAATAGACATTCCCGAACTGTTGATGAAACGAGATCTTTGCATCAAAAAGCTATTAATTCAATCTCATCAAGGTAATTCCACATTATCATCCAAAAAAAGGTCCACTCATACAGTATTCCACCGTCAAATAAGCTTTCATCCACACTTCTATATCATGTACTGTGACCATGTTTACAAACATAAACGTAAAGGATTTTAAGTTTGGGAACTGGGACCTAACCTGCGGAGCATAGTCGGAGGCTAGGAACTAACTAGAATTTGAAAGGGAGCACTGACTGAATTTTTGTCGAAAGGAACGAATTAAAACTGGTTCCTTTTCATTTTTTCCGACCTATTGCCATGAGTTCTTTACATGAATGTATACCAACGTGAAGGGAACACACATTGCGAGCGAGCTATGCTGGCTTGTTGGAGGCTAAGGACCCTTATCACTTCATGACTTCGAAACATTTACATGAAACTAAAGTGACGAAAATAACAGAAATGAGGAATACTGATTTCAAGAGGGATAATAAGATGTGGACTCCATTTCTCGTTCAAGAATAACACCCTCAGCAATACTGGCCGTAAGTTCATTGAAAGAAATTCCATCAAAGCTGTGTCGTAAAGTGTCCCCAAAAATCTAAGATTTTAGAAGAACATCCACTTCGAAAATGCACGAAGCAACTGAATGAAATTAATTATAAATTTTCAAGGTTATCCTAGAGTCTTTCGTTGACAAGCTGATAAATTTTGAAGAGTAAGATTCGTTAAAATCATGTCGAAAAAATGTCCGTGAATGTATCCTTTTCGAGGTGATTCAACCTAAAATTCTACGAAAACAAGGAATCAAATCAATCACAAATTTGCAAGATTAATTTGGAGACTTTTGCGTACAAGCGAGCAAATTTACACCAGAAACATCCTTCAAAATTACCCAGAAAAAGTACTTCTGAACCAAATATTTTTGAGGAAAATCAACCAAAATGTCAAACGAAACCAATGAATAACTAATCACAAATTTACAAGACTAGTCTGGGAGTATCTGTGCCCAAACTAAATTTTCACCTGGTAAGTTCCGTCGTAATTAAGTCAAAAAAATTTACAAATATCATTTGGGAGGAAAATCAATTACAAAAGGTCATGCATGGCTTTTTTTCTGAAAAATTAATCATAAACTAGGAACAATCTTGTATGAGCAATGCTAATATATCTAGAGCAGGGTTTGCTGATGAAAAAAGTTGTCAAGTGAATCGTGTTTGTTCGAGAAAGAGGACCTTTATTACGTTTTTCAAATGATAACAAGTAATTCGTTTTTGAACTTGTTTTCTCACGTGATTCTTGAACCTTCCATCAACTTAAGTCAAGTTTGGAGAGCTGCGTTTCAAGTCAAGTTCGGCTGTTTGGACGTTGGGTTGACAAAGACAGCAGCCTAACGCTTGCGGAAGCATGAGTACCTATATCTTTCAGTTGTTCTCTTCAGAGAACCATGAGTAAGACCCAATACTCAAATTTATTTTTCAACCTGGCGTGAAAGTTGTGTCGGGAACGTCGGATTATTTTACATCGCTGTCAATGGAGTTATGAGCAGATTAAAATATCTTTAAAGTGGTCTTTTTGTAATCAGAAGGAATGCGTTTTGCCGTGGGGTCTTAATAAAACGTAACAGTTTCTCGCGCTTTTCCGTGCCACGGGTCTGGAGCCCACGCAAGGGTATAACGTTTGCCAGCGGTGTTAGTTTCACGTTGATTAATATCAAGATTGATCACGAAATGGCTGCGGGGGGCGGCGGGTCTGAAACTGAAGTCCAAACAGGTTTCTACGTCCGTAGCGATCATATATCAACTAGAGGAGACATTGCAGTTACATGTCACTCAACCGCGGCAAAATAAATTGGTTGCCGCCATATTGGACAAATTGGGGGATAAAAACAAACATACCCGGATGAAAATTTCAAGGTCGTAGTCAAAGGCGACTTCACTTTTGTCTCTTTTTTGTTTTTCGTTTAAAAAAACAGAAAAATGTAAAAAAATTAAGGCAAAAGTAATAGCTAACTGATACCCAGAAAAGTAGTTTTTCTGCTAAAAAAGTTAATGAAAACAAACACGAAACAATTTTGTTAAAAAGCAGCCGTTCGACCTCGAGGTTCTCGAACAGAAGAATAAGGGCTGGAAAAGAACAATTTTCCCACCAATTTACTCAAAATAGCGCCGTTCAATTTGACCCCAATTTTAGGCCCTTGTACCCTCTATGTTTATTTGATCTCTATGCCCACTTCTAGCATGCTTGGCTTCACTTTTACGTCCCAGTGTTGGGGAAGGGCAAACACCAGTTGACGATACTTTTCGAATTTACTTTTTCAATTTTAGGGTTGGGGGTAGGGTTAGCCAAGGATTTCAATTACGAATGAAGTTTGTGTTCGGATCAAGGTTTGTTATAACGTAAATCTTGTCAATTCGGTTGATGGAAATAACTCCCTACCTCAGTAAAATCGGCCTTCCAGCTATAGTATAATTGTACACACACCTCGCACTCTATGGAATCCCCACCATAATCGGGCATTACGCCATCCAAACGAGCAAAAAACTTTCCATCTGGGCGTCGTTTTTCACAAAAATACCATTACAAAAAACGCAACAAGATGACTGCCCACAGTAACTATTGCTTCCCAAATGTACAACCCTAAATGAAAAATTCTCTTAAAATATACAATTTCTCGTGATAATTATAAAACAGGATAGTCATATCCAATTCCTATTTTTTCTTTAACGATTTTCTGATCTTGTCCATATTATTAGGGACTCTCCTCTCCCTACTATTTCCAGCAAATTCTGAAATCCGAGCTTGAATAATGTTCCGAGTGTTTTCCGTATTCGACTGTTGGTTGCGCCGCGTCCCATGCGCAACCCGCTCTCGGGCACCGCCGTGATAGCGTCGGAAAGACGCAAGGTTGTCACTTTGGTTCAGCAAAGGAGGCGGTGGCCGCTGGGGATTTTTGGATTTTACTCGCTGTATTACATTGTCCAGCGCAGAAGCAGTCGAGCTCTCCCCAGGGTGCGCGCGGTGAGTTTGCAGAGGAAGTGAGAAGCGAACTGCATTAGTTGGTTTGCTATGCGTAGATGTTGTTCTGGCCTTCGTCTCTGCGGAGACTAGGTCAGGAAGAGAATGGATGACGGTTCGAGGAATTTCCTTCACTGAAGCAGAGACGTCTAGAAAGTCCAATGGTGTAGACGTTGCGCTTACAGATGGCACAGATACGCTCCTCGCGTGTCTCTCGCGTTGTTCGTGACACGCGAGTTGATTGAGATATGGATCATTTCGTGCCAACAAGGTTCCCCCAGACTGTACTACACGATCAACTAGTTGGTCACAGACTATGTTCTGAGACGGCTTTACCGCTGGTCTGGAATTTTTCCAAGCAGCCTGCTTGGGCTCACCGTTGCTTGACTCCTGGTTGCTCACATGGTCGTCAAACGTCGGCACATATTCGTCAAAGTCAAAGTCATCCGAAGTCTGCGACAAAACCGGGGCCATTCCAGGCAAACTATCGGCATTCATCAGTGTTTCGTTCAAGCCTGATCTGGACACTGAACGCTGAGTACCCCCTAACCAAGACTCATTGTTCGAATTGACTGTGCCAAGGCTTCTACTGTTGGATATTGTCAGATAATTATTTGGTTCATCCTTGCAGGCCTTTGTGACACATTCCTGAAGAGCCAGACTGGAGGATCTCGTCCCAGTCTCACCGTTCTTTCTGCGTTTCCTCTCTTCATGCTTGTCTTCCATTTTCCTCTTACTGGAAATACTATTATCACTTCCCCGATACCTTCCCTCAAACGTTAAATCACCCAGGTCACTCTCTGACATCCTCCCGGGACCTGAGTTTCCCTTACTCTCCTCACGATCACGTCTTTCCGAATCACACGCATCACCCTGTCGACGACTGGGATCCTTTCGATCAGACTTTAAAGAAGTACGTTCGCTGTTCCCAGGTACTTGCTCTGAATCACGTGATACGCCCTTCTCAATCCTTCGCTTCTTTTCTACTCTTTCATCTTCTTGTGTCTCACCATGCCTTTGCTCATACCCACGACATTTCGTCAGGGAACCACTTCCACGATCTAATTCCATTACCATGTCCAATCCATCTTTTCGTTTTCTAGCACCCAGGGATGCTTCTTGTACGGCATCATTTTGTTCACAGTGAGTGTTGTTCCGATTTCTGTTCCCCTGGAGATCTGTACCTTTAAGGTCTCTACCAGCATCAGTGCCGGTCGACTCCCTTGTATTACCATTGCCTTGAGAGCTTACATCTCTTGATTTGCTAGTGTTCAAATTCCTTTTAGACAAATCGAGATTATCTCCATTAGCACGCTTCCTCTCTCTGCTACCACCAACTTTCGCATCCTTATCGCCATACGTAAAACGTTGACTATCATTATCACCAGGACGACCCGATACCGTAGACGCACAGGTCACATGATCACTCTTAATGCATTTTTCCCCGGCTCCTTCGCCAGATAAGGTTCCTCGACAGTTATTTGTATCTTGACCATGAGCAGACGGCTCTTTCTGTATTTTGCTGTGAGATTTCTGGCCGTTGTTGCCTTGTATCTTTCGTGGATCAACAACTGTAGTCCTCTGTCCATCCTTTTCACTTCTGGCATTTTCTGGCAATTTATCTCCACTTTTTCTAAATCCGTCTTCAACTCCATCTTTACCCAAAGTACTCTCCGTTGGCTTTTTATCACCCTGGCATGAGGATTTAAACACCATTTCCAAATTCGCGGCTGTTTCGTTTTGTAATGCACGGCTCAGATCTCTCGAAGAGTAGACGTCGTGAAGGAATCCGCGTTTATTGGCATCATCAATGCACGCTTTCCAATCTTTGTTTGTCTGTAAAACATACAAAAATACGTTGGACTCGATTCTCGGTGAACCAAGACTTAATATAGAAGTAAGATAGTTGAAAAAACTTATTCCTTCCATCCCTTACAAAAATTCCACGTCATTTCACATATGAAAATGGTATTTCGCATGCGAAAATGTTTCAATTCCATGTTACGAGAAGATTTCATATGTGATATTAATTTTCGAATGCGAATCTTTTTTTTTTTACTTTTGAAACAGATTTTTGCATACCAACGTTTGATATGTGACATTTTGAACTGAGTCATTTCACATGTCAATTAGGTATTTCACACGTGAGAACGTTCCAATTTCACACGTGAAATGAAAATTTCATGTGTGAAAATGTTCCAATTCCACATGTTTTTCCCATAGGAAATCACATAGGAAATTTTCTCAAGGGACGGTACGTAAATACTTAACCTCAAATTTACTAACATTTTGGAGGGAGAACATAAACAATATTATAACTGGGGGGCTTAGAAATGTGACCTAAATTAGTTGAACATTTTGGTAACTTTCAAACTGATTCTTTCATTAAGCACGGATTCGTTTACCACGCCTCATGATATGGGTGACCTTACCACAAGTGACTCAGCGTTAAGCAGTATCACCAATGAATGGCGAGCACGGGTTAAGGCAACATTCATTCGTTGACGATCAGCCAAGAAACTAGAAACGACAAAAGGCAAGTAGATTAACAACTTTACTAGTCTCCACCACACTTAGATTGGATAAATCATGAGCACCTTGACATGGATAAAACTCAAATAACAGAAGACGTCTATTTTTTCTGTAATATTGTCATCACGTATGAAATAACCATATAATGTCACTACAAGAATCTTGGTTATTGATTTTCCGGGCGGAAAGCGCAATCGCAATATAAAGATGTATCGCCATAGTAAAAGATGTATCGCCATAGTAAAAGAGGCAACTCAAAAAGTTTTAAAACATGATTACTAGGGTTAGTTTACTATGGCGATACATTTAAGAATTCTGAGCTGGGCTCTGATCTTTATATTGCGAGTCACTACAAGAAAGTCAAATACAGTGGCTTGGCATAAAGTTGACAAAATGATCAAAAATTCATCAAATTCCAAAACTTGTTACGTGCTTAGAGTGAATCAATTCAATGTGGCTTGACTTAAAGTTGACGAGTTGATCAAAACTTTTTCAAATTCCAAAACCCGTTACGTGATCTGAGTGCATTAATTCAAGACAGCCTCGCCTTCCCACCGACTTGGCAGGCATTCCCTTCCATCCAGTTTCGTCATGTTCAAGAGAGCATTCCATTATATTTTCGCGGTCTTCTCCAAAAGTTTTAACCGGATGACTTGAGGCTTCAATGTTGATTAGAAATTGTCACAATTTGTATTACGCTTTCGAAAGATAGTTATTTTTACTGGTCTATTTCAAAGGTGATTGTCATCCCGCTCTTTCGAATAAACTCACACCTTTACTCGCAAAACGACAAATCGTATGAATGATATAACACTTACCCAATGCCTTTCGTCTGTCCACTTGTGCGAACACAAGACATAACTATGACCTCTTTTTCTCTGCCCTAAAAAATAATTCTTTCACTTATCTTTTTTCATTCGCAATGGTATTGTTTAGTTTAGTGTTTTCCTGTACGGTGATGTGGTAGGCCTTGTCAAACTGTTTTCCTTTTTGTTATTCGGAATGTTGCGTCGCGTTGTGTTGTGTCGTATTATGTTGTGTTGTGTCGTATTATGTTGTGTTGTGCTGTGTTGTGTCGTATCATGTTGTGTTGTGCTGTGTTGTGTCGTATCATGTTGTGTTGTGCTGTGTTGTGTCGTATCATGTTGTGTTGTGCCGTATCATGTTGTGTTGTGCCGTATTATGTTGTGTTAAGTTGTGTTGTACTCTGTTATGTTTGTGTCGTATTGTTGTGTTGTGTTGTATTGCGTTGTAACGTGTTGTGTCACATTATGTTGTGTTGTATTACGTTGTGATGTTGTGTCGTATTATGTTGTATTGAGTTGTGTCGTATTATGTTGTATTATGTTGTATTGAGTTGTGTTGTATTGCGTTGTACTAGGTTGTGTTGTACTATGTTGCGTCGGATTATGTTGTGTTGTGCTGTGTTGAAATTACGTTGCGTTGTGCTGTGCATTGCTTTGCTGTGTTGCACATGTTGCCATGTGCTGAGCTCTGCTAAGCTCTACTGAGCAGTGCAAGCTGTGAATTGCAGCACAGTGCAATGCAACATGCTGTTGTGTTGTGTCTTATTGGCTTTCGTTGTGTCATGGTCATCATCGTATTGGTATGTATTCTGTTTTGTTAAACCATTTCATTCAACGATGTGTGTCATTGCATTGAGCTGTACCATTTTGTTTTCACCTACTTGGAAACCGTCGACTGTGTTCACTTCAATTTTTTCCATCCCTCTAAAAAACAAAATGTTTAGAGTCAGACTAAGAAATTACATCCACGATCTGAAAAGCAATCGCTGAGGACGTAATCTGTCGACTTCTCAAAACACCACATTCTTTATCATGCTTAATAAAATAACACGCGTCCTATGCACACTCTGACTGGACGGACCTCATTTTCTCTCAGAGTACAGAGACATGGATGACCTCACGAAATCTTGAAAAAACCTTGGTTATTTTATAAAACGAATAGAAAATAGCTTTTGTGTCTGTAAAGTGATAAAAACATGAATGACGCCATTTCAACTGGAAAAATACCAGAAAACACTCAACTATGCCTGCAGATTTCACTAGGCATTTTTCTGGTTAAAATGACGTCATTCATGTTTCTATCACGGCACAGAGACACTCAAGCAATTTTCTATTTGTTAAACACATAAGCAAATATAACCAGCAAACGCGTCATGTAATTGGCTTGAGTCTTGTCATGGAAAGAAAACAAGAATCTGAAAAGTCCACGTTGAAGTAGCTTGAAGTGTATATGGACTGAATACTAATTTTGTTTTAAATGAGAGAAATCTTCAAGAGATAATAGATGGCGTTTCACTGCTCTTTTATATTTCACTTCATTCTTTTGCTATTCAGATTTATGTGATGTGCAGACGAAATACTCTTTAAATTCGCAGCTACATTGAGTTCACCTGTCACGGAGGCGTCTCTCAAGAAGGTTAACTTGAGCACGGTAGGGAGTGACGATGCCAAAGTGTTTTTCGTGAAGTGACTTCCTCAACAAAGAACATATTTCAAGAACCAAATCACCCTCGACAGGATTACATATAGAGCTAAAAAGAAAAGCAGTAAGAGACAAAGTATTGCAAGGATAGTCATCGAAGGATGACTGTGAGCACTGAATGATTATATGGAAATAACGGAAAATAAGTGAAGAACTTATGGGAACTTTAAGTTAATAGGGTAAATAATGTACTGTTCCTAGAAATTTTTCGCTTGTTGAGGGATGATTACTCCAATTACTTTAGTGATTAGTGTTACGGAAAAACCTGATTAATCAATCAATTGAAATAAAAAAATACAGTTTTAGCTTAAGTAATTTGACAAAATGTTACATACAAAATTTTAGCGTAAGCGACAAAAGGTTCGTTAAGTTGAAATCATTATTTCAAGAGAGCAACACTATGGTCTTCAATATTCGCAGAGACTAAATACTGAATCATAATTTAAAATGCAGCAATAGGTGGGTTGCAACCAATTCCTCAAGATTCAAAAGGCAATGATACGGCGGCCATGTTGGTTCCACATACAATAGAAGTTAATGAGAATCTTTTGCGAAAGTTCCACCAACATGGCTGCCCTGACGTCACATGGACGCAACCTATAATGATAGCCGTAAGTATCATATATATGATGCAATTTATAAAGTATATAAGCGTGGCTTAACTTTACAGTACCACTTTCGCACTTTTGCCGAGTTAAGTCACAAAACTCGTAAGAAAAACAAACGCAATAATAAGACATGAAGGTGATCGGGTAACCATGGATAGAACGCTGGTTAAAAAGTATTCTGTGATAACTACCAAGGAAGCATTCTGTAAACAAGTACGATTTAATACAGCAGATGTTTAGAATGTCGAATTTGATGTTAACACTTACCCGTTTGGTGAAAGCTGCTCCTTTCCGTTTCGGACGTTTAACACAATATATGGTTTTAAGGCACAGACAGACGGACGTGTCGTCACGATTCTCAAAAGAAATGAAAAAACTTAACACATAAAATAATTGAGTGTTCTCAGAGGCCTGTGGACTTTTTTTAAGAGTTGCTGTCCACAAATGCAACTTATAGTGCCTTATCTTTGATATGGGTCAATTCATGTCAATTAATGTGTCTGAACAAAGAACGAAAATTAGAGACCAGAAGCGATTTTCGTCGAAATGCAGTTACACAAAACAGCACATAAACATGCTTAATAGAAGTTAATAACCTTTAGGTAGCATACCCTTACCTTACAATGTTACCTTACAAGGTTTGATGTAACATTAAATACACGTGGTAATATATTTTAATACGTGTAACTGTCACCTTATACCTATATATATATATATATATATATATTTATACAGTGAAACCTCGGTTTTCGAACATAATTCGTTCCATAATTCTGTTCGGAAACCGATTTGTTCGAGAACCGAAACTATATTTCCCATAAGAAATATTGTAAACTAGATTAATCCGTTCCTAAGCACCAGATAAATGCCTATTTACATAAGGGTTATTCCTTTGAAGGGGAGTCCCCCTCCATAAAATGACTGTTGTTCTCACTACTTTCCTCTTTTCTTTTCCGGTAGACCCATGACTAAGGGCTAAAGTAACCGTAGTGTAGAGAACAAAGCGAGAATATACACGAACAAAGCGAAAAATTTGCACAATACAAGACGTGAGTCTTTCTTCAATGGCGGGTCGACTCAAACTGATCCTGCTCGGGTAGACTCGGCCAGCCGTTCGCGTGTGTTCGGTTCACCTCGGCTCGACTCGTGTGTTCGAACTCCAAAAATTTGTTCGACTTCAGAGGCATTTTGAACTCGAATTTTTTGGTCGAATACCGAGTTGTTCGACTACTAAGTCATTCGAGAACCGAGGTTTCACTGTATATGTATATAAACTGCTAACTTAGCTGTCCTTCCTGGAATTCCTTTCGGATCCAGTGTTACTATAAAAGGAAACGGGAGTATACCCGGAGAAAACCAGTGATGTTTGGCCTAGTAAAACTGCACATCACTCTTCTCACATGTGACGAAAGGAACTTTTATCAGATAATTGCCTACAGCCGGAATCGAACCCTACTTGGCAGTGCTCTCAGAGTTGAGAGTCACGAGCACGACCGCTGTGCCACCAGGACCCTATTCTGATCGGCTACTTATCATTTTGGCGCAATTTTTATTTCACTCCCTGTCTACGAAGACATCACTCATTTTTGTACCAATTGCATTAAAACTTCTAACATAACTTACTTGGCATTTTTCAAGCGACCTTGGTAGACACGACTGGATGGAAACGCCGCAATATCTGGATGCATCCGATATTGAACGTCCAACATCTGAATCGGGTTGTCCTTCGTTGCGTGAAGTGAACGGCCTTCTGTTGAAAGGGTAACCAAAGACGTCAAAGTCGTTCCCGGATGTGAAAACACGCTTTCCATTTTTAAACTTACTTTTAAAGATATTACGGCTCGTAAGAATCGTGAAGAAATAAATTTGTTTTAAAATGTTCTGATGAAAGGACAATGTTGTAGTGGTGAAGTCGACATTTTGGACAACGCAATCACAGTGGGCGGGTTTATAGGGAAAAAGTGAAGCCATGCCACCAACGTTGGTGTTGGTTCACCAAAGAAGGACCGAACGAGATATCGCTTGTTCGTATGTTCCCTCGTGTGCAGTTTACTACGGTGCACGATTCGGTTTTCCTCCTGACAGACCTACTAAATAAGGTGTCAGCAAAATGAGTGACAAAGGGTGTGGGTGAGGAAAAACCCTTCCAAGGCCATTACATTTCTCTTGAAGGTAATAGTCATTGGAAAAAGCCTCGGAAAACGGAAAAATCCAAGCAAGCTCTATTCCCCTAAGGCTTAGAAAGGTTCAGTGTTTACGCTATAGTTTGTATTGTGTTAGTTTACTTTCCAGATAATTTTGGTATTTCACCTGTTCTGAGTTTATGAAAAACGTCACACTAATACTTTCCCGTACAGAGCTCATACTCAGTCAGAAATCAACAACTCATAGTGCGAGAGGCCTAGGTGCTAATGGGGTAAAATACGCAGAAGGTTAAAACGTGAGGTTTGGAATAGCATTAACAGTGACGTTTTTGTATGCAGAAAACCCTTACAAAAATTTCAGATGCTATTTCACACGTGATCATAGAGTTCGATATGTGGAACTAATTTTCAGATGTTAATTTTACATTTTACATTCGAAATACATGTTGTGTACACCCATATTTGCATAAGTGAAAATGTTCGACTTCTATATAATTTTCACATGTGAAATGCCATGACATCTTCATAAGGGAAAACAGACCTTCTTACCCTTCTTACGAGCTCTTTCCCTGAAAAATCGGTAATGCCTTTCATACAGCGACTGTCCAAACAACAATTCTTGTGCTTTCTGTTAAAAACCAAAAAATAATCTTCTTTTCACACTCCAGACGGGTAAACACTGTTTTCTAAAGCGGTACGCCCTTTATTAATTACCTGAAGAGCTTCTTATACTTCATATATAATATTGCTCCATATGGTAAACATTCGGCGTTCAAAACTGGGCTCACAACGGGGTTCGCAAAACAAGAAAATTCAGCCGCAGAAACTTTTGCGAATATTTACTACTGCTGAAGTTGAAAAAAGCGAAAGCTCTGCCTTGAAAGTTAATTTTGGTAAAAACATCGTCGCATTCAAAAACCGAAAAATTCGAAAAGCTCTTGATGATAATCAAGCTTCGTTTCTTTTAGAAAAAATCACGATCAGTCAAGCGCGTCCATAGTCTGGCAGTTTTACCACTGTCAGGATAAATCTAGTCGTATTTGCGACTACATCGATTACATCCCCGAGGCATGATATTAGAGACAAGGAAGGCAAACCTGGGACAGTATGGTGGTTCTCAACTGCTCAGGATCTCCAACCATTACCAGCTTAGAAGAACCAAATTGTAATGGAATAAGAACATCCAACTCACAACTCTGACAAGCCTGAAAAATAACGCAAGAAAAATGAGTACCAACGATGGTTCCTTGGTGAGAAACTGCCTTGACTACTTACAATGATCCAATTTTCTGTCTCAGTACAGTAACAGGAAAAAAATAAGGGACTTCGAGCAAAACTTTATGGTTTTTAATGTCCATTTCCACATTCCATTAACCTTATTTCATAAATGAGATCATGAAGAAACAAATGATTCATCATAAAATATTTTATTAAAAGTTGAGTTGGATGACGTTTCGACTCAGCATTTTTGACCTGATGATGACCCCACCCTTACGAAAATTTCACATGTCATTCCACATGTGAAAAACAAATGGAATTGGAACATTCTCACATATGAAATTATCACTTCACATATGAAGTGGGAGGGTTTCACATATGAAATACCTAATTCACATTTGAAGTGAATCGGTTCAATGGGATTTTTAACAGGATAAATAAAGAATTTATTATTAATATTATTATTATTATTATTATTATTATTGAGGAAAGTCAGTTCATACGAGCTAATGAGGTCGTTTAGCCCAAATTGCCATATTATGCCAAAGTGGGCAAATGTCCCATAAATTATAGTGGTATGGCAATCACAAAGTGAAATACATCGTGAGTAGTTAATGCCATTTTACACCACAGTCTCGCATACACAATTCCGCTGGTTGGGCATGGTCAAGGGCTGGTGCTTTGCACCTATAAATCATTAGACTTCCTCAATAACCATCACACTTCCTCTCAGACTATTGTAAGGGTCTGTTCCGCAAAGCCGACCAATTAAGGCAAGCTAGACGACAGTCCAACAGCTGAAGTTGGATAATGTGATCTATTTTGTTCTTAGACTAGGAGAGTTCCTTTCAGACACGTAAGTGTCCTGGGCTCACTCAACCGTTTAAGGTAAAGGACATCAGGACAGTCAGAAGGATTTACTATTATTATTATTATTAGTCTATTATTATTATTATTATTATATGGGTTCATAGTATCGGTTCATTGTTCGTAGTATGGGCTCAAGGCAATTTGCAACAAAATGGTCGTTATTAAGAATTTTTCAAAAGTCACTGGTCAATATTTTTGGCCCGAATGCCACCTCAAGGAAGAAACACGCCCAAAAAGGTAAGGGTGATGCAGGATGGATTTGCACAATAACCTTCATTAAAGTAAGATTATGGGGAACCTGTCAATGCAGGAGAAAAATGAAGTGTGTTCGTTATGATAGTATTGGAGAAACTACGTTACCTCATCGACAATAACACACCCGAATGGAAGATGTTTTCTAAAAAAACAAAACAGCTGATCACGGTTATGAAGAAGTTAACTGTTTCCTGAAGAAACCCAGTCAATTCAATGCAACATGTCAGAGTTACGAGGACAGAGAGAGTCTCAAACAGTTAGAACATGTTCATAATATTCCATTACAATTCAGCTTAAAATCCCCATTAAGTGTAATCAGGACACTAACAAGAGATCTTGAAGCAACAAGTCTAAAACTATTTTTAATCAAAAAGAGCAAGTCGAAGTCGCAATTTTGGTACTGTTGAAGACGAACTAATCATCGAAGGCGTTCGTGAACATTTCACTCTGAAATAAATTTTCAAAGTCTGACGGGAATCGAGCAAGGAAGTTCTGAAGTTCAACCACTGAGTACAAGGACTGAGACGGTGAGTAAAAGTTACCCATGTTTTCAACTTGTAACGTTCAATATTTCACATGTGAAATTTTGAACCAAACTATTTCACATGTGAATTGGGTAATTTCATATTTCATATGAGAAAACGTTCCAATTTTATCTCCGCAATGAAAATTTCGGATGTGAAAATGTTCCAATTTCATACGTTTTTTCATATGTGAAATGTCATGAAATTTTGGTAAGGGGAAATTTTGGTATGTAACTGGTTTATAAAAACCTCCCAAGATAAAACAAACATATTTACATATTTAAACTTCCCAAAATAACAAGTCTTGCCGTACTTGGTGCTCCTTAACAGCTCGTTGTGAAGTAACATTGAACCACTGCCACTCAAAGTGGAGCAGATGATGTCGGCTGAGAATAGGACGTCCTTTTTTATTTTCGCTTCTTGTCGCTTTCGACTTTTTGTTCGGGAACGGATCTCGCTGTATTGCCTTTCAATGTGCTTTTTTTTCTTGACCAGTTCATTGATTTCTGAGTTTAGACTTCTAACCTTCTAGATGAAAATTGTCACGAGATGCTAAAGCTATGGCGATGGGGAAGGCAGAGACAGAGGCAAAAGCAAAGGCAGAGGCAAAGCTAAAGGCAGAGACAAAAACAGAGCAGAGGCGAAGGCAGAGACAGAGATAGAGACAGAGGCAAAGTTAAGGGCAAACGCAAAGTGAAACTGGAAGTGAAAGTGTAAGTGTAAGTGGATGTGACAGTGACAGTGAAAATCGAAGTGGAAGTAGAAATGGATGTAAAAGTGAATATGAATGAGGAAGTGGAAGTGGAAGTGGAAGTGGAAGTGAAAGTTAAAGTGAATGTGGAAGTGGAACTGGATGTGAAAGCGAAAGTGGAAGTAAAAGTGGAAGTGAAAGTGGAAGTGGAAGTGGAAGTAAAAGTGAAAGTGACAGTGAAAGTGGAAGTGAAAGTGGAAGTGAAAGTGAAAATGGAAGTGAAAGTGACAGTGAAAGTGGAAGTGAAAGTGGAAGTGAAAGTGGAAGTGAAAGTGCAAGTAAAAGTGGAAGTGAAAGTGAAAGTGGAAGTGAAAGTGGAAGTGAAAGTGGAAGTAAAAGTGGAAGTGGAAGTGGAAGTGAAAGTGAAAGTGACAGTGAAAGTGAAAGTGGAAGTGGAAGTGGAAGTGACAGTGACAGTGAAATAGGCAGTGAAATAGGCAGTGAAAGTGGAAGTGAAAGTGAAAGTGAAAGTGGATGTGACAGTAAAAGCACAGGGCACAGGTAAAGGCAAAGTCAAAGCCAGAATTAAAACTAATTTATTGACTTTGAAATCTACTTAGTTAAAATTTATCAAACTTTAATATCGATCTGGCTAGAGTCTGAAATGCATGTCCAATATTCGATTATAAGCGAAAAAAAATTAAATAAAACAAGGTCTAACCTCTTTGGTCTCCGCGTTGTAGCCACCACATTGTAAGTAGTAACATTGTTTTTCAAGCTTATCAATTGCCCCACGAATTTGTTCCAGTCTTCCCCTCACGGCTTCTTCGTCTTTCACGTCGCCAGCTGCCAGTTTTTCCAACTGAGTTTTGCACAAAACATCTAATGTGAATGGATGAACCTGAGGATGGATGGAAGAAAACCGACCGATACGAACAATGTTTACATTGCCGCAGTTTTTTCCTGAGGAGTAAAATATGAAGGCATAATGAGGAATGAAAAACTCAAGAGCAGGTAAAATATGAATTAGTAGATCAGTTCAAAAATCATAAATCTAGAATACAAGGGGAAATGTGGTTGGATTAGTTGGTAGGGAGCTAGATAGGTAGGTAAGCGAGTAGGTGGGCACGTAGGTTGATAGGCGTGCAATAAGCTTGGTTATGTTGGTAGATGAGAAGGTTCGTAGGTGAGTTTGTAGACTGGTGGGTAGGTAGGTGGGCAGGTAAGTAGGTTGGTAGGAAGGTTGGTAGGAAGGTAGTTAGGTAGGTGGGTTGGTAGGTTGGTAGATAGGTAGGAAGGTAGGTAGGTAGGTTGGTAGGTAGGCAGGCAGGCAGGCAGGCAGGCAGGGAGCCAGGCAGTGAATGAGGAATGAAGAAAGCTGACTGAATTGCATTCACATGCCACCAGCTTTTCAGCCAACACACAGATTCTATACCTTTGGTTGGGCCAAGGTTTCCTTCACTACCTCTTATTTCTGCAATCAATCTTCGCACCAGCACGTCGATGGCTGCATTGGAGGGCGCGCAGAGTAAAATCCTTCCCGACGACTGATTCAGCGTATTGTTCACCGAAGAACCAGGAAGCAGGTTTTCCCTTTCCGATTGAAGTTCTGCCGCGCGGTTCTGCAACAGGATATAAATAGCAAAAAAATAGAGAAGAAAACTTGAGCCTTTATTATACCTTGCAGGAAAATTGGGATTCGAGGTAGACAGTATCGTTGAGATAACTATAACTTTCTGAGCTATTCACCACCAAGTCCTTCACTCTACAGAAGACGTCTGTTTTAAATGACTGAATGAAACTGTCCGATATCAAGCTTTAACATCATTTTTACCCCGCTCTACCTTTATAGTACTGAGCACTCAGCAGTCTATCACATATCATATATGTACATGTACATGTATACGTACATGTATACGTATGTGTATGTGTATGTGTATGTGTATGTGTGTATGTGTATGTGTATGTGTATATGCGTATGTGTATATGCGTATGTGTATATGCATATGTGTATGTGTATATGTGTATGTGTATATGTGTATGTGTATATGTGTATGTGTATATGTGTATGTGTATGTGTATATGTGTATATGTGTATGTGTATATGTGTATGTGTATATGTGTATGTGTATATGTGTATGTGTATATGTGTATGTGTATATGTGTATGTGTATATGTGTATGTGTATATGTGTATGTGTATATGTGTATGTGTATATGTGTATGTGTATATGTGTATGTGTATATGTGTATGTGTATATGTGTATGTGTATATGTGTATGTGTATATGTGTATGTGTATATGTGTATGTGTATATGTGTATATGTGTATGTGTATATGTGTATGTGTATATGTGTATGTGTATGTGTATATGTGTATGTGTATATGTGTATGTGTATATGTGTATATGTGTATGTGTATATGTGTATGTGTATATGTGTATGTGTATATGTGTATGTGTATATGTGTATGTGTATATGTGTATGTGTATATGTGTATGTGTATATGTGTATGTGTATATGTGTATGTGTATATGTGTATATGTGTATGTGTATATGTGTATATGTGTATGTGTATATGTGTATGTGTATATGTGTATGTGTATATGTGTATGTGTATATGTGTATGTGTATATGTGTATGTGTATATGTGTATGTGTATATGTGTATATGTGTATGTGTATATGTGTATATGTGTATGTGTATATGTGTATATGTGTATGTGTATGTGTATGTATACGTATATGTATACGTATATGTATACATATATGTATATTTATATGTATACGTATATGTATATTTATATGTATATGTATATGTATATGTATACGTACCCCGCTCTACTTCTATAGTACTGAACACTCTGCAATCTATCGCATATCATATATATGTATATGTACCTAATTACTCCGACATTAATCCGTTACATGAATCATGTTTATTTATCATTAACTCTTTAGCTCTCGAACCTACATATCTGCACCATTTAATAAATGCAAATTACATTTATAAACAGATTTCAATAGATTTTCAAAAGAATTTTAAATTGATTGAATAATCTAAAATTTTTTCGAAAAATCTGGGATCTAATGGGTTAAGGAAAGGTCACACGCTTTCCCATATCAAAATGACTTGCGCCCTATAAGCAAACTCAAACACAACCAACCTTCAAGTGTTTCTTGATTAAGCCAATAATGGTATGACTCTTGCCTGTTCCGGGGGGACCTTGAATGAAGCACATTCTAGGAAGGGGGTACGGCTTTCGGATCGATTCACAAGTTCGTTCAATCGCAGCGAGCTGTGACTCGTTGTATGCCTATCAGACAAAAAGTAGAGAAGTGAGCTGTTCGCTAGATAAACACTTTCGGTTTTTGTATTTTTAAAAATGTTAAGTGTCTTTTCATACTTGATAACCTTATCCACCAGCTACCTTGGTTTCCCAAGGGGTCCAGTAAGGGCCACCCCTCATGGATCCAGTGTTACTACAGGAGGAAACTGGAGTACCCGGAGAAAACCTGCAATGCTTAGTTGGGTCAAACTGGACAACACACTCCTCGCATGTGACTTAACCAATTTTAATCGGACAATTACATGGAGCCGGAATCGAACCCCCTAGTCATAGAATGGAAGACATGTCCACAAGCAATGTGCCACTACCAACCCATCCAGCTTCACTTTTTGGGCCAATGAATGACTGAAGTCATAAAAAAGTTTAGTCGACTACATCTACTTACTGCATTCGTCGTAGGATCGTTTTCGTCAACGAGATCGTTGATTCCACAGTTAGCAACCCGTGGTAACAGTATGTCTCGGGCTAATAAGCTACGTGGAAGAAACATCAACGCTTTCCATTGGCGGATGAACGTTATAAGTGACGTCACAGGTGTAAAATGCAAGGTCTCGCGCACCATTGGTGGGCGTGCCGTTGCGAGCATCCGCAAAGTACTGGTGAACTCGAGATATTGCTCACCTATATGGAATGAACAGTAGGTGAGTTATCTGCTAGTGTGATGTCATATCATAAGATATGACGTCAGAGAAGTAATTTTATAATGTGTGTGGGGTGAGGTATAGCATTGCGACATGTGCACCTAATATGGGGTGAGGCATCGCGGGACGTTGGGTGGAGTCATAAGCTTATTGGTATAGTATGGTGCAGTGTGATGTGTTGTAGTGTAGTAGAACGTTGGCTGTTATAGTGTAGTGTAGTGTAGTAATGGGCAGGGCAGTGATGGGCAAGACAGCGAGTGTAGTGTGGTAAAGGGTTATGTATCCCAATATGGCGTTGTGTAGTGTTGCATGGTGAGGTGTAGTGTATCGTAGAGCAGTGTGCTGTGGTGTAGGACATTGTAACGTAGAATAGTACAGCGTGGTTTAGTGTGGTGTGGTTTGGTGTGGTGTGGTGTAGTGTGATGTGGTGTAATGTGATGTGGTGTAATGTGATGTGGTGTAATGTGATGTGGTGTAATGTGATGTGGTGTAATGTGATGTGGTGTAATGTGATGTGGTGTAATGTGATGTGGTGTAATGTGATGTGGTGTAATGTGATGTGGTGTAATGTGATGTGGTGTAATGTGATGTGGTGTAATGTGATGTGGTGTAATGTGATGTGGTGCTGTGGTATAGTGTGATGTGTTGTAGTGTGATGTGTTGTAGTGTGATGTGTTGTAGTGTGATGTGTTGTAGTGTGATGTGTTGTAGTGTGATGTGTTGTAGTGTGATGTGTTGTAGTGTGATGTGTTGTAGTGTGATGTGTTGTAGTGTGATGTGTTGTAGTGTGATGTGTTGTAGTGTGATGTGTTGTAGTGTGATGTGTTGTAGTGTGATGTGTTGTAGTGTGATGTGTTGTAGTGTGATGTGTTGTAGTGTGATGTGTTGTAGTGTGATGTGTTGTAGTGTGATGTGTTGTAGTGTGATGTTGTGTAGTATGATGTGGTGCTGTGGTGTAGTGTGATGTGGTGTAGCGTTGTGTTGTGCAATATAGTGCAGTGTTGCGCACAACAGTACAACGTAGTGCGGTGTAAAGTGGTACATGGTTACAGTTGGTAATTAATAGTTTGGTCCAGAGTTATGTTGAGTGATGTAATGTTGGGTACTTTTGTATAGTGTGGTGTAGTGCAGTGTTTGGTCATATATTTACAAGCAGAATTTACCAATCATAAAAAGCCTACCAGCTTTTCTGGATCCTTCGCCTTCATCCCCAGGCTGCCATCGACCTCGCTCTCTGCTCACACCTTCAACTAAAGCAAATGCTCTCGAGCGTGTCAGGTTCGAATCCCCTTTCACTTCAACCAACACCAGATCACTTTCCTGAACAAACACCTGATTCAAATTACCCTCAGCACTGATGCGTGTTTTGCATTTAATGAGCTGAAAGCGTGGTACAAAATGATTGACGGAATCCACGACCATACTGTACTCCTTACGACCGGACTTCGAGAGATCTTCTTTCCTCTCCCGTACAGCCTGTAAATTAGGTTCTTAATCTCATTAATGATACAAGAGGATAATTCGACACATACACAAAAAAAAGTTTGATCAAAGTCGGTGAATATGTTACAGGACTAAGAAGACATCAATTCTGAATCACATTCATATACACTGCTTCTCGTATTCGATAACCATTCGGCTAAAAATATTACCCAATGCGCGCTTTTTAAGTAACTTTTTAATACATAACTTTTTGTTTCAAGGAGTATCCCGTTTAAACGTGCATGAGTAACTTCATATGACAGGTGTGAAACATTGAATCCCGACCTTTCTGTCTGTATTTGTCAATCTTTTTTCTCTGTCAGTCCGTTCGTCCGTCCGTCCTTCGGACCTTCTGTCCGTCTTTCTGTTTGTCTGTCTTTCTGTCCATCCGTTCGTCTTTCTGTCTGTTTCCGTTTGTCTGTCTATCTTTGCGTCTTTCTGTCTGTCTGTTTGTCAGTCTGTCTGTTAATCTAAAAGTTTGCCAACCTGCGCTTCTGCCCGCCTGCCTATTTGCCTTCCTATTTGCCTTCCTATTTGCCTGTGCTTCCTGGTCACCTGTCAGTCTATCCGGTTTTTCTAACTTCCTAAATACTTCCATCCCATCGTCGGTCAGCCTGTCTCCCACCCATTTATCCATTTCTCTACCTTCCTCTCTTCCTCTTTTTCTCCCCTCCCCCTCCCTCCCTTTCCATCCTTCCATTCGCCCGTCCATTCCACAACGTGGGCGGTTATTCTGGTCAATCGAGCACTATTGGCCGTTTGCATACCTGAGCCCAGACTTCCAGAAAAATAAGCGGCTTAAAAACTTCGTAGTAATGATCCATACTGTCAAATGTTCGGTTCACTTTACCATTGGTGGGGATATGTGGGGTCTTCGGGGGTGTTTGAAGCAGGAGCTTAGGGTCCCATTTTAAAACCTGAAAAGACAATCGAATATATCGAATGTTTTTATAGTACATCGCCATAAACTTAGTAGAGTTCAAACGGCTTAATGCTGTGATTATGCAGCGCGCTACGACCGCGCCAAACTAAATGTTTGTTTAACGGTTCGGTCAGAGCAAACTGCACTAATTTGGCTTGCTATTTTGAATTATATTCGCTCTTAACAGCGCAATTGTCTGTCAAATGTTTAGGGATTACTCATGGCACGGTCAAGTAGGTTCTTCATTTATACGATCGAGCCAAGACCGAGCTTAAATTCACGGAAATGATCTATAATTCACTGAATGAACAACCAAAGTCGTAGGAAAATTTGAGGATTTGCCCCACCACGTCAAAACATGAATTTCCACCACTGTATATACGGAGGTGGTATGCTTGTATTCCAATTTTTTCGCCTTGCCAATTGATCTGCATCACTGTAGCCGTAAAGTTTAAGTTGACGTAAATTATACACATGTCTTACCACGCCATAAAACTCTTCAACAGTCAGAACGTTCTTGGGCTTCGTCTCAACCACATGAGATACCTTTTGAACCATGGACGTTTTACGTTGCGCTAGATTCCCAGAAATCATTGCACGTGATTCCCTCACAGCATTATTCCCCTCAGGTCCCAGACTTCTAGCAGGAACGCTATTCGATCGTACCAATGGACGTACAGCCTCCCCACGAGCAGGATGATCACTCAAACTAGCACTCCTCTCTCTTGAAGCGTTTTCTGAGACAGTTAACGGTCTGACTATCCCTATTTTTGCAGGGTCTTTGTTGGAACTGGTATCGGCGAAGTTGCCTTTGCTGCTTCCTTTAAGTTAAAATTATCGTACGTTCAGTAACGTGACAAGACCTACATTTTGGGGGGAGGGTCTTCTGGGAACTCAAATCACGACTGCGGAGAATTTTGGCCTTGGGAGTAAGCCTGCTGGCTAAGTTTTGTACCTTAAGCTCCAAGATACTGATTTGAGGCAAAGATGTTTTGTAAAATATTTCAGGGAACAACTTTATCAGTCCACTGAATTATAGGGGCATAGCCCCCCGTCCCTCCTCGGCCACAACGCTGAGTATGTTTAATGCTTATAAGATGGCCAGAGAAGGCGTCCACATCGCCGGGGATGAAACAGTAAACAATGATATCCATGGACGGCGTGCCCCACTAATGGATAAAAACAAGGTACACGTAAATTTGCTGAAGAGATATACGTCTTATGTAATTATTGGTAGTGTTGTTGTTGCTATTGTAGTTGCTGTTCTGGTTGTTGTTATTGTTGTGGGTGTTGTTGTTGTTGTTGTTGTTGTGGTTGCTGTTGTTGTGGTTGCTGTTGTTACTGTTGTGGGTGTTGTTGTTGGTGTCGTTGTTGGTGTCGTTGTTGGTGTTGTTGCTGATGTGGTTAGTGTTTTGTTATTACTATTGTTTTTGTTGCGGTTTTTGTAGTTGTCGGTTTTGTTTTTGATTTTATTATTATTATTGTGGCTATTGTTGTAGTCCTTGCTGTCGATTTCGCAGTCGTTGTTGTCACTTTCACTATGAAAGAGTACTACAAAGTGAGCCACGCGTGTTCCTGCGTCAGGATCTAATTGTAGCGAATTGTTAGTTGGTACAAGTTTATTTTTCATTTCAGTCGGGAGAGCCAGTATGAAAAACACACCAGTCTTGGTTCACCGTTCCCGCGACTATGTCATTTCTAAGAACCAGACCTTTAAAAACTTTGGTCCACTTCAACGGCGGAGTAACACGAGTCCCTAATTTATAATGCTAGTTATACTTATGGTAATGTCCACGATTAAGAAATGTGTACAGTTTGACAGTATTACTAAAATTACCTTTGCCTTTTTTAGCATCCGCATGCCTAGTTTGGCCGACATCAACAGGGCTGGATATGTCAATATCTCTCGATACACCAACATCCAACTTCTCATTGTTCTCGGCATTTACATTTTCACTTCCCTCAGCTTCCTTTTGTTTGAGTTTCTTCTCCGCTTCGATCTTATCTTGACCAGCCTTCTTTGGAGCAGACTCGAGAGTCTTGTCTGGGCCGCCCACGACTCCACCGTCATCTCCTTTGACGGACTTCAGAGAAAAACCACCCTGAGATTTCGTCCTCTGAACAGCCAATCTTAATTTGGAAACCATGGCGCCCAAACAGCTGTCCTTGAGAAGTTCTGGACTGCTGAGATCAGAAACAGTAGTTTCCGGTTCTATCACAGCAACTTTCTTTGTCTCTTCAGCATTGATCAACAAAGTGCCCATTTCATTCCCGTCCATTCGATTCCTTTCTACTTTTGCATTACAATCTTCACTCGCTGAGGATAAGTCATCACTGATTACCACGTCAGCTTTCGCTTCCGTCTCGGTATCCGTCGACACCGTGATCGTTTCAAACCGCTTTGCTACGTGTCCTTCCGTGTCAGCTCCGGATTCATGCTGTTTCGAACAGAGGTCCTCAGATCTTTTGTCCTCGACCCGGGAACGCGAGGGATTTTTCGAAACGACACCATCGTCATCTTCTGTGTCATTCTTGAAATCTGGACCCAAGAGTACGACGACGTCATCGTTCTCGGGGAGTTCACTAAGGTCCGCCTCTACGCATGTCATGGTGTCTAGCGAGTCTCTGACGTCAAGGTAGTCCATAAGTACGTCATCATCGTTGCCATCACTGATGATCAAATCCCAGTTATCATCACCGTTGAAGCGAAAATCTTGAGCTTCGTAAACGGAAGTCATGTTTTGCTCATCAGGAAACCAGGTAGGACTGTTCTTCTCAATTTTAATCAGCATGTCAATTTCTTCATCTAGGAGAAAACCGGTAATAAAAGTCAAGACATCGATGCAACGGACGAACCAGGCGGAAATCGTAATCTGAGTATGAAAATCGAAGCCCAGTAAAATACTCGTAGAACACGTATAATTATGAAGAAAAGTTTGCCACTTTGCGTTTAATACAACAAAACATTATACCTTAACAATTTTTTTTGCAAATTGTGCTTCTTCTACGAGATTTTTGCTGGCATTTGGTTTTCGCACTCAAAGCGAGGACATAGGCTGAAGAGGTGGACAAAGAAAAGGAAGACGAAAGAGGGATTGCTGAGGGAATACAGGAAATACCGGGCGGTAGAGATTAACTAGGGTAAACGAACAAAATGTGAAAAAGGAAATGACACAGAAAGGGGAGCGAGAGCAATTCTGATTCGTCACCAAACCCTTGTAAAGGGAAGCTCTACTAATAAATAATATTACTTATGTAATTAATTATCACTTAATAAAATATAATATAATATAATTAATTATTATAATTAATTATTATTACTTAATATTACTTATATAACTGAATGTTTTCACAGTCGCCGTCTTAAATTTCCTGTGTGGAATATTTCCGTGACAATCTCGCTTTGACGGCTTGCTTTAGCTGCCAAAGATGAGAAGTGAATACGCAAGTCGGAAGAACTTGCCTTCAAACTTGAACACAGCCAAACAAGGCAAGAGCTGGCAGAAATCAATGAAAGTTAATGGCCAAATGATAAAAAAGTTCAAACTTGAAGCGACTTAGATTCGCATTTGGCGTGGGCATTGGGGTAAACTTACCTTTAATCTCTGGCTTGATGTCCTCCGGGTAATCCACCTCAACTGAAGTAAAGTATTGCATTAGAATTTCAAGTTGAGTTCTACTAACATCAAACTTAAGACAGTGCCATGGCGCATTACATAAGACAGAACTACTTACAGCTTAAGTATGACAAAATTACATATCGTACATCTAACGTAAGATGGCATTATACATGTACACATACTACGCCTTACACAAGACAAAACTACCAATGCCTCGCATACGATAGTTCCACTGCGCCTTATATAAGTCAGGACTACTTACACCTTAAGTATGACAAAACTACATGTAGGACCTCTTACGTAAGGCGACACTACTTTTGACCTTACAAGACAAAACTACTTACACTATACATATAAGAGGACTACCTACTCCTTACATAAGACAAAACTACTTATGCCTCACTAACGACGGTGCCAATTCGCATTACGTAACACGGAACTGGCCAGTCGACAAGAGTGCGCAATGTAACCTGTGCCATACATAAAGTGCGTCTAATGTAACTTATGCCTTGTATAAACTGCGTCTTATGTAACCTGTGCTTTATATAAAGTGTGTCTTATGTAACCTGTGCCTTATATAAAGTGCGTCTTATGTAACCTGTGCCATATATAAACAGCGTCTTATGTAACCTGAGGCATATATAAACTGTGTCTTATGTAACCTATGCCATATATAAACTGCGCCTTATGTAACCTGTGCCTTATATAAAGTACGTCTTATGTAACCTGTGCCTTATGTAAGCCGCGCCCCATTCATCTCCAGTGAACGGCCGTAATGATAATAAACAATTATTGGATGAAGCTGAGCATGATATCAAGAATTTCCGTAGTTTCGTAACAGCACGATAGTAGTCAGACATTTCAAATAAGCGACAAATTTTTTAATTGTAAACATGTTTCGGCATACTTATGCCATCCTCAGTACAGTAGAAGAGATCTAGTTCTAATTTACATAAGGTTATATATTCATGTCATGTCAAGTGATGTGGATATTAAATTACAGTGTTAAGAAGGCGGAAAATATTTACAAGTTAAAAACGGTGTTAAGATGGTGTATCTGTTTATTAAGATCCGGTTTAAGTTTCTTAATGTAAAGGGCTTCTTTGAGTTTTAATGAAAAAGGAGAGTCAGCAGTGTCTAGGATACGAAAGCATGATGGTGTGAAGTTAGATTTGCATTGAGGTGAAGCGAGGAAGTGTTTAAAGATGTGTGAGTTTTTGTCGGAAGTAGTGTGCTCCTTAATTCGTGTGGATAGATGGCGAGTGGTTTCGCCAATATAACGAGAATTACATCCCGCACAAGAGAATTCATAAACCAAACTATGGTCTACCCAAACTTCACAAACATAGAGAACCCAACACACCACCTCCTCTCAGACCTATAGTCTCTTCCATCGGCTCCTATAACTACAACCTATCCAAATACCTATGCACGTTACTCAATCCTATTATTCCTAATGACCACACTACTAAAGACTCTTTTTCTTTTGTCAATGAAATCCACAACCAAGACATAAACAACAAATACATTGTATCATTTGATGCTCAAAGTCTCTTCACTAACATACCTTTATCTGAAACCATAGACATCGCACTACATCTTATCTTTTCTCACCATCCTAACTTCAACATCAACAGAAACGACCTCAAACAACTATTCACTATCGCTACATCACAAACGCATTTTTTATTCAACGGACTGTTTTATGACCAAATTGACGGGGTTGCAATGGGTTCCCCATTAGCACCAGTACTCGCCAATCTCTTCATGGGCTATCATGAAGGGAATTGGATTACCAATTACGACGGACCTAACGCTTTATTTTACAGACGCTATGTAGACGATATATTTTGTGTTTTCAATAACGATACCGACGCCTTATCGTTTTTTAATTATTTAAACTTACAACACAAGAACATCAGATTTACTCTTGAAAAAGAACAAGACAACAAACTGCCATTCTTAGACATACTCATCACCAAAGACGCTAATTCAGAAACATGCACGACTTCCATCTTTCACAAGAAAACTTACACCGGACTCTTAATGAATTTTCTCAGTTTCACATCACACAATTACAAAACAGGACTAATAAAAACTCTTCTCGACCGCACCCGCAAAATTAACAACACATCCACTGGCTACCAACGCGACGTGAACGCATTAATTAACACATTAAAACGCAATTCATTTCCTCTTCACTTCATTGACAAAGTCATCAAATCACACAACGACACCAACAACTCGGACCCATCAAACTATACTTGTCAACCTACTACGACCAAACCCAACACCTACTATTTTAAACTACCTTACATCGGCTTTTACTCACAAATTACTGAACGGAAACTACGGAACCTTGTCAAACGCTTTTGCATTGACTTAGATCTCAAAATAGTTTACTCTTCCTTCAAAATAAAAAATTCCTTTAGCTTTAAAGATCCCATTCCATCTCTCCTTAAATCATGTGTGGTTTATGAATTCTCTTGTGCGGGATGTAATTCTCGTTATATTGGCGAAACCACTCGCCATCTATCCACACGAATTAAGGAGCACACTACTTCCGACAAAAACTCACACATCTTTAAACACTTCCTCGCTTCACCTCAATGCAAATCTAACTTCACACCATCATGCTTTCGTATCCTAGACACTGCTGACTCTCCTTTTTCATTAAAACTCAAAGAAGCCCTTTACATTAAGAAACTTAAACCGGATCTTAATAAACAGATACACCATCTTAACACCGTTTTTAACTTGTAAATATTTTCCGCCTTCTTAACACTGTAATTTAATATCCACATCACTTGACATGACATGAATATATAACCTTATGTAAATTAGAACTAGATCTCTTCCACTGTACTGAGGATGGCATAAGTATGCCGAAACATGTTTACAATTAAAAAATTTGTCGCTTATTTGAAATGTCTGAATATCAAGAATTATACACACCGATGTCAAAATATTATCTACTGAAGCCGAAGGCTGAGGCGGATAACATTGACCGAGGCCTTGATAATTCTTGATATCATGTGTAAGCCGAATGCAATACAGGAATTGTTTTATTAGACATTCAAAACAGCGATAGATGCAAGAAAAGATTTGCAGTAAAAAGACTCGTGCGATTAACCTTCCAAACTGCTATAGGCCATTTTCGCTGTTTTGTAATTTTCGCGGCCTTGAGGTAGTTACGTCATCAGCGTCCAATATTTTTTTTTATTTTTTTGACAGCTCCGTCGAATAATTCACGATATTCGGCGGAAATGAAGTCACGGCTTCCAGACAATGAGAATTAACTGATAAATATCGACCAATAAGAAACAAGAATGAAGTTCGAATGTATAACAAATATAAATACAAAAAAACAAACTTACTTTTGATTTTGGGTTTGATATCTGAGTAAGAAGCTGAAAGATCGTCAGATTTTTCCGTTTTTATGGGTTGCGTTATGTATTTGCCACCATCATCATCCTGCTCATCTAAAAATAAAACGCATCTAGTTATATCATTGTCTAGCAGAGCCAGATTGAGCCCAGGAAGAGAAGGTCACTGTCCATGACTTAAGGCAGACGCACACTATCGCGTCGCTGGGTCGCTAGAGTTTAGCTACAAGACGACCGGCGACAAAGCGACAAGTGGCTGGACACACTGTAAAAGTCGCTGGCGACAAAGCAAACGAATTGAACTACACTACTGTTTTCCACTTGGCAAATTTTATCGCACGAAGCGACTTTTTCTTTAGTCTCAAAAGCTCTCGACTGTAACTAATAAGTAACCTATTCAATTTACACAAAGAAAAGTAGATTCACGCGATAAAATTTGCCTGGTGGGAAAAGAGCTTTAACCAGTCTTTTCCCTAGCATCCAACTTCATTTTCTCACTCTTATAGTCCTTCCGTGACATATCATAAAGGGCGGGCTACAGTTTGAGTTTATCAAAACCTCGAACGACGCTATTTTGAAAATTTTCGCTAGTGACTCAGCGATTTCATGTGATTCAGCAATTTCAGCGACGCGTTCCCAGCGACAGAGCTACAAGTCTTAGTAACCGCCCAAATGTATCGCTAAGCTCTAGCGACACGGCGACAGCGCTAGTGTTTCTCTGCCTTTAGTGATCGTATGAAACTATGGGCGGCTTTGGGGCCCGAAACTTGGGTTCAAATTGAACGCCGCCACTTTGAGTAAATCGGGTAGCAAACTGTTCTTCTCCAGGCCTTTTTCCGTCTGTTCGAGAACTTTGATTTCGAGCAACTGATGTTCAGGGAATTGTGACGGGTTTGCTTTCGTTAGCTGTGTGGCAGAAAAACTGCATCTCCAGTCATTAGTCGGTTACCATTTTGCCTCAAAAGAACAAAAACTAAGGACAGAAGTTAAGTGGCTTTTGAACATGACCTCGTAGTTTTCATCCGGGCTTTGTTTGGTTTGACCTTTCCCCAACTTATCCAACATGGCGGCCTTCAGTTTGTCGCCTGCGGTTAAGTGGTTTTTAGCTACAATGCCTCCTCTGGTTAAAGGTAAAGGTAAAGTCTCTTAATTTATACTGGATAACCCTGTCAGCTACATACGCTGCTCTTCCTACAGGTCCAGTAAGGGCCACCTGCGATGCTTGGCAGAGTCAAACTGAACAACCCTTTCTCACATATGACCAAGGTAACTTTAATCAGATGATTGCACGGAGCCGGAATCGAACCTCCCACCAGCACCCCAACATATGATCTCTATGGTTCGTGACAAACCTTTTATTTTCACCATTGGTTCTTCTTCCTCATCAATGATAACCCAAGAATCGTCACTCTTCTCATTCTTCGTCTTAACTTCAACCTTGACCGCAGTCTCCTCCTTGACCGATGGAATGTCACCCCTATCCATATCTGACGAACTATCGTCCGACACCACAATGCATTCTTCGTGTTTCGGGTAAAACAGCTGTCGGTTGCCTTTTTTAGCCTTCGCTGCAACGTGCGCATACTCTTTGGAGGTATCTCGCTGACCAATGACCTTGGCAGTTGATCGACGCGCGTGCAACTTTGTGTCGAACTGACTACATATGCTTTCCAAGTAATCATCGTCCGTATGATCGTTAAGTAACTCCTCGGCATTGTTCTCGTTTTGTAGTGATGTTCTTTTCGAATTATTTTTGAATGCAAGACCTTTTCCATAAAACGTCTTGGACGATATTATCTCAGGCGATCCAGACGAACTATCCAACGATGAAACTGACCCTGAAAAGCATCGCGCAGTCAAATTAAAACATTACCAATCGACCAATCAGTGTAACTCAATCAAGTCAATCAGGTAAAGTCAGCCAGGTCAAGTCAGGTTGAGTCACTTCAGTCGGCCAGGTCAGTCAAATAAGTGTGGTTACACAGTTTACTCAGTCAAATCAAATCAAATCAAATCAATCAATCATTCATCAGTCAGTCAATCTATCAGTTAATCAGTCGATCAATCTATCAGTCAGTCAGTCAATTAATCAATCAATCAGTCAATCAATCAGTCAGTCAGTCAGTCAATCAGTCAGTCAGTCAGTCAATCAATAAATAAATCCATCAATCAGTCTATCAATTAATTAATCAATCAATCAGTCAGTCAGTCAGTCAATCAATCAACCAGTCAGTCAATCAATCAGTCAATCAATCAATCAATCAGTCAATCAATCAATTCAATCAATCAATTCAATCAATCAACCAATCAACTAATTAGCGATCAAACAAATACACGAAAATGTTAAATAAAAGAAACAAGTGAGCAGAAAAATAAGCGAAAAAGCAAACAAGTGCATAACAAAACAAGTAAGCAAACTAACAAACAAACAAAACAAACAAACAAACAAAACAAACAAGCAAACAAGCAAACAAGCAAACGAACAAACAAACGAAAAAACGAGCGAGGAAATCATGGAATGAATAAATGAAAACAAATGAATAAAAGAAGGAAGGAACTGGAGAACAATTCATCGAAGGAACGAACGAACGTAGAAACTTCTACAAACCTTCGTCCTCTTTTTTGACGTTCGTATGAGTTCCTTTTTTTGTCTTTGACGATGATCTTGGAGGTTTTCCCTTGGCAACCAAAGTTTTTTCTTTCTGGTCGCCATCTGATTCAAAATCACTATTGTCAACAACCAAAACATCAATTGCCTGACCTGGAAAAGGTATAAAAAAAATTCATTTTTAACCACAACCTTGTTACCCAATGGGGTAGGTAAACGGAAGGTTGGACGAGAATCTGTATATTGAAAAAAAAAAAATCTAGTATTTTTCTTTACTAAATCGTCCCTTCTTGCCATGATCAAAAAGCGGCCTTGTTCAGACGAAAGACATTTCTTACTCGAGTTATTTCTCGTCTTCCTTCGTGACAATGAAACCTCGGATCCGCTAAACTCAATGTTTCCTTTTGCGTAAGTCACCAACTACATAAACCACCAGCTACATAAAACTGACTTTGAGTAACTCTTTCAAGGCGGGAGCACTCCCATTGACGAGTAAAATCGTCTGGCGTTAGCCAGAGTAAAATGATGGAAGTCTTATGCCGCCGGGAAAGAATAAAAATAGTGCTTTTTAGATTTTGTCTTTTTTCATTCAAGTAATTTTAACGACGAAATCGAAAACATTTCCTCTGTCTTGCAGGAAAGGTAGAAAAAGAGCAACTTTCCCCAGTGACAATCTTTGCTCTCGCGGAGTTTCACACAGGTTTCAATAGCACCAAACTACAACGATGTCTTCTACGTTTTAAATCTCATATTTTCTTTACATTTCAGAGCTACAAATTTCCCATATTGGTAACAAACCTTCGCGGGTAACTTTCTTCGACACGTTCAACTTCTGCAGGTTGACTCTTGCATCCAGTAATGGAGATTTGTTGAAATAATCCAAAAGAGTTTTCCCTTTTTTCTCTCTGTCAAGATCAGCAAACAAGAGTAAAGGTAATTATAAAATAACACGCGCCCAGAGTCACACCGACGGTACTTTTATTTTGCATTAGAATACAGAGACATGGACGACGTCACAAAAACGCGAAAATGACCTTAGTTATCTTGTAAAACAAATGGAAAATACTTTTCCCGTCTCTGCACTGTGATAGAAACATTCGTGTCGCCATTTCAACTGGATAAATACCAGAAAACACTCGGCTACGCGTCGTCTTAAGAGGTTAAAGAGTTAATAATCAGTCTATATAACCATAGCAGTATATGAACTTAGATACAAACTTCGAAAACTTCTGTCAGCGTGGAAAACTATGAATACATTAGACTTATATCTCTGTATTCAAGGAAAGTTGAGCTACAGAGCCATGCATCCTTTCGGGTCCGAGACGTCTCCCCTTGGCGAGTAAAATCGTCCGACATTAGCCAGATAAAATTAAAAAGTCGAGAACGGACCGAAAAGAGTTAAATCTTTAATCTTTACAAATACTGGACAACTTATAATTTATTGATTCAGACAAAAGAAGAGGTTATATTATTCAAAAAATACTGCCGTGACAACGGGGATAATCGACTACTTACGATGGTTCTCTTTTGATTTTCGGGCTTACTGAAGAACTTGGTCTCTTTTTTTTCACTCTCTGGTGAACGTCAAACGGCAAACTGCTGGAGGCCATCACAAATTTGTAGTTCTGTGTTGTTTGTCGTGGTGAAGTTCCTTCTTTGGATGAGCTTTCGTCTTTAGCAGAAGTATCGGAGTTTCGTTTAACTGGCTTCTGTTCAACAATCATTCTTTGTTCGCGTACGAAATTACGCGGGGTAGGCGGAGAAGTTGGATCACACTAGGTATGTAAAAAAAATTGCACAGCGAACTAAAATACGTCGTCCATCCCCACATTTCGACGCGTCGTCGACCACAAAGACTACTAACACCATTACGACTTAGAGGACACTGCCGCATTTACACTCGGTTAACAGTTGAGTTTACAATATAATTGATAGAGGAAATTTCGAGTGTCAGAATACAATTTTAACACCCAACCGTGACCTGATGCGAAAATTGCAACTCTAGGCCTTCCGGCTGGGAATCGAACCCGTGATTTCGCAAATCTAGAGCGATGCTGTGCCAATTGAGCAACGGAGGCCGTTGTTCAGAGGCGTGGTCACGAATTCAGTTTATATATGGTGGTAATACCGAAGAGTAGAAGGGTGTATTGGCATATCTTGTATTTGATATACTCTTCTACTCATCGGCATTACCTCTATATATGAGCTGAATTCGTGACCACGCTCTTGGCAACGGCCTCCAGAGCTCAGCAGGCGGAACATCGCCCAAGATTCGCGAGGTCACGGGTTCGATTCCCAGCCGAAAGACCTAGAGTTGCGTTTTTCAACACAGGTCCCGGTCCGGTCCGGTCCTAAAAATGTATCCTGACACTCGAAATTTTACTCTATCAATAATGCTACAGCTCTTTATGTCAAGTTAAAATCTAGGACCTCTACTCTGAGACTTAAATTTCTTTTTTCATTGTAAATTTGACGGTGTGAAGAAAAATTCGCTTTGGTTACGAGATTCAGAAAAGTTTCACGCCCGCAATGAACATGAATTGCGACAGTCAACGCGGCCATATTCGACAGTTAGTTGTTGGTATGTGCTGTCCAGGTATGTGTAGACTTGTAGTTGATACTCTCGGGAAAACTGTTCGCACAACATTATTATAAGCGTACATTTACGCTATACAATTGTTCGCTCTGATGTATCCGATTAAGTCACTATAGTCTCCCGGACGCATTGCTACATTAGTGAGCGAATCGAAAGGAGAAATTGTACTTCATTGTCAACGTTACATACCTCAGAATGAACAATCGTGTGCAACAATAGTTAACAATTATTCACCGAAGTGGAGATGAAGAGTGGCGGATATTTACCAAGCCGCAAAGCGGCGAGGTAAACATCTACACTGTTCACCGACACTAAGGTGAATAATTGTTTTCACATATTCAAACTTTTAAAACAATTTTATCGAATTCATTCGGCTTGTCGCCAACTCATCATTTGTAGACAACACATTTTGAACTCATCCTGGGTACATTTGTCGCTAAAAAGCAAAAGAAATCCAAGTCTTTGAATACTTTAATGCCAAATTCCTTTCCTTTCTTGGTATTGTAAGGCACGGCGACTTCGTTTATTTAAAAAAAAAGTTCCTCTTCCTTAACTTAAACAAAACGGGACGCCATCTTGCTTTGCTCGGAGATGAATAGCGCAGGATACTCCAAGATAGAGGAACCAATCAGATTGCACAAAAAACACTATTCACCTGCGAAGTATCACTTAAATGGGCCGTTTAACGCACTAACAAATTACAAACAACAAAAACAAGAAAAAAAAAACCTATATCTAACGAGGGCAGACATACCTTGAAACATTTTAGAAACAAGTTCTCCAGTCTACGAAGCATGTGTGGATCTGGTTTTGTTTGTATGTTTTTAGTGTCGAACGACTTCAAGAAAGTGGTAACATTAACGCCAGTTTTTACCAAACGTTCCAAGACGGACTTACAGAAAACGTGCGCTAGTTTTCGACAACGAGATTGCTGAAAAATACAATGTCGCGTCAGACTACTAAAGAATGGGTAGCGAGTAGGGGGGGAGAACTGAAGGAGGGGAGGGAGGCGAGGAAAGGGGAAGGAAAGAACGAGGGGAAGAGGAATAAAAAAGGAAGAAGATTAAGGGGAAGGGAATGGTGATTGAGAAGGTTAAAGGATAGGGAAAGGTTAAAGATAAGGGTATAAACAGAAAAGTAAAAGAATATAATTACATAAAGGAACGGGAAGAAAAGCAAAGTGAAAGAAGTATAAGCAAAGCAAATTAGGGCAAAAGGGAAGGCAAGGAAAGATGAGAGAACGTGAGGGAAGGAAAAGGAAGGCACGACGAGGAGAGGCGAGGCAAGATAAGACAAGCTGGTCAAGGGAACGCAGCGAAAGGTAAGGGAAGGGAGGCAAGGGAAGGGTAGGCAAGGGAAGGGAGGCAAGGGAAGGGTAGGCAAGGGAAGGGAGGCAAGGGAAGGGTAGGCAAGGGAAGGGAGGCAAGGGAAGGGAGGCAAGGGAAGGGAGGCAAGGGAAGGGTAGGCAAGGGAAGGGAAGGGAGGCAAGGGAAGGGTACGCAAGGGAAGGGAAAGAAGGCAAGGGAAGGGGAGGCAAGGGAAGGGGAGGCAAGGGAAGGGGAGGCAAGGAAAGGGAAGGGAAGGGAGGCAAGGGAAGGAAAGGGAGGCAAGGGAAGGAAAGGGAGGCAAGGGAAGGAAAGGGAGGCAAGGGAAGGGAAAGGAGGCAAGGGAAGGGTAGGCAAGGGAAGGGAGGGAAGGGGAGGCAAGGGAAGGGAAGGAAGGCAAGGGAAGGGAGGCAAGGGAAGGGAGGCAAGGAAAGGGAGGCAAGGGAAGGGAAGGGAGGCAAGGGAAGGGAAGGGAAGGGAGGCAAGGGAAGGGAAGGGAGACAAGAGAAGGAAAGGAAGGCAACAGAAGGAAAGAACAGAAGGAAAGAACAGAAGGCAAGGAATAGAAGGCAAGACAAGGCAAGTTAAGGAAAGCCAATGGAAGGTAAAGGAAGGCAAGGCAAGTGTAAGCGAAGGAAAGGAAGGCAATGCAAGGAAAGGGAAACAAAAGGAAAGGACTGACAGTAAAGAAAAGCAAAAGAAAGGTAAGAGGAAAGGAATAAAATATCTATATGATTCAATAGTTACTTTGGAAGGTTCCAGTTTCAACACTTCAATCACATCCGATATCCACAGGTCAGACGCAATACAAAGGAGAGATCGTACAGAACCTTTAAGTAGGTGATCAAGACAAATAATCAAGGCTGCCATGGTGCTATCGTAGCCTTCACTGGAGACGCGAAACTCGCCTGTAATAAACAAATTATTCAAATTATATGCACATAGGTTTTTAGGTTTATGTTTCTGCCTGTCATGTCTTTAGTATTCAGCATTAGTCTTCGTCACTGTCTATCGAAATCACCATTTGTAGTTGTGTGACAAGTCGCTTACCTTTCAGATGATGAAGATATTTTAAGACTGATTTCACCACACCAGCTCCAACTCTTCCAAAGTCAACGACAGATTTTATATATGGCTTAAACCACGCGAACACGACCATCTTGCGCTTGCTTGGGCCAACAAATGATTGCCCGGCGGCCATTCGTGTTCGTGGATAATCTGAAGACCTAAAAAGTGCACATGAACGAATAAGGAACCGGGGGCCTCCACTGTTCGAAAATAACCAATCCCTCAATACTTAAATACCTCCTTAAACCTAATCACTACTTCAAATCCTATCCCCTTTAAGAAGTACCAAGTCCATCCACGGCACTCGCTACCAGTGATAGCCGACACGCCTAAAGCAATAACCACTTCGAAAGAACTATACGTTTTTCGAAGTCGATTGTTTAGGTTAGTGTAACCTTTAAAAAGATTTTGGTGAAGGTGACAGACATTCGGACAACCTCTCTGCCCGTCATCTTCAAAGTCAATACTCCTTCTGGGTACCACACTAACCTAGACGCTCATCTTCAGTAATTATCTCGTAATGCTCCCACTGCAAGTAACTCCTACCTCGACGATAACCATTTCTCAACAGCACACACTACTCCAGCAGTAACTGCGTAGTTGCCACACATCCAAAGTCGCTAGTCTCCAGTAGAAACCATGCTTTGAAGTTAACTACCACCTTGATCGTAACTACTGCTTCGACAGAAACTACCATCTTAGCAGTAAACACCATCTCAACGGCAAATACCACCCCAAGAAAAACCACTTCAAAATACCATTTCAACAGTCAACACCTCCTCAAAGATATGCATCTATGATCAGTAATTACCACCTCAGCAGTATCTACAGCTGCAATAGTAACTACTACCTCAACGGTAAACACCACCTCAACAGTAAACACCACCTCAACAGAAACCATCACCTCAACGGTAACCATCACCTCAACGGTAACCATCACCTCAACAGAAACCATCACCTCAACTGTAAACACCACCTCAACGGTAACCACCACCTCAACGGTAACCACCGCCTCAACGGTAACCACCGCCTCAACGGTAACCACCGCCTCAACGGTAACCACCGCCTCAACGGTAAACACCACCTCAACGGTAAACACCACCTCAACAGAAACCATCACCTTAACGGTAACCACCGCCTCGACAGAAACCACCACCTCAACAGAAACCACCACCTCAACGGTAAACACCACCTCAACAATAACCACCACCTCAACGGTAAACACCACCTCAACAATAACCACCACCTCAACAGTTAACACCACCTCGACAACAACCAAATACCACCTCCACCGCAAACACCTGCCCAACGGCAACCACCACATCAAGTATAATCACCTCAACTGTTACTGCCACCTTAATGGTGAGCAACACCTTAATGGTGAGCAACACCTTAATGGTATTGGTAATTACAACCTAAACAGTGACCATGACCGACACTAAACTCTAAAGCAACCGCTACCTCAGGGATAACCATCATCTTAATATATAGGACATCCGCTACACTAATGCCTCCTTCGTGTCTTCCATCTCTAGGATTCGAACACACTTTACCTCCGTCTTCGTCCATCCCAGGAGTAAACCATTTGACTGGAGGAAACTGCGCCGTCATTGAACTCTTCACAGCTAGTACTACTAGTTTGTGAATCATCGTTGTAAAACCCAGGCCAGCGTTTTAGTTCATCTAAATAGGTTGGATGTTTGGTAATCAACCGAAACACGTCCATTTGAGCATTCGTAAGGGAGACGTATTGCCAGATTCTTGAGCCCAGTCGTTCCAGTAAGATGATGAAACAGTGCAGCACTGGCCAGAATTCACTATCGCTGCCTGCAATACAAGTTTATCTCATTTAATTTCACATAATAATGTCGGTTATATCCAAGGTCCGATATAGCAGTAACACCCAAAGAAATGGCAGGTAAGCCGACTAAAGCTTTCGTTCTCATTCTCCCCTTGCCATACTAAACTTGCATTACTCAGGTAATTTACTTAAGTAATCAGATTGGAGTGGGATCTTTAAGTGAACTTACTGGTACAACTTCGTGCTTCGCGATTGTCATCTTGATGTATGTATTAAACTCATTCACAGAGCCCTAAGGTCGAAGGGCCAAATCACATGCAAATACTTTGCTGCTTAAACTTTTCTGGGATTTTGTTCTTACATCAGGATGATAGTCTCGCAACAAAAAATTGTGGTCTTTAAAAAAATATATTTTTTTTTCATGACAAATTAGGGTCGTTTATACGAAGGAAATGACTGACGGCTAATATAAGCTGCTATAACATAACATAACATAACATAACATAACAACATAATGTAATGTAATGTAAGGTAAGGTAATGTAATATATGATATATCTCATATGACATGCTATGATGTATATGATATATGATATGATATGATATATATGATACCACATATGATAATGATAGGACAGGATATGATATAAGCTAAAATAACAATGGGTAGGAAGTTGGCGAGTAGCAGCAATAACTTGGAAGCCCAACAGTAGCTTCTGCGAGGCAACACTTCAACAAACTTTCCAGCGTAAAATCCTCTATGTTTAAAACTTTACGCTAATTAAAAAACACATAAAACAAAAAAATACACAAGCCCGACTAACCTTCCACAGTTTTCTTGTTCACAGAGTTGGCATGATCCAAGGCGTTCACAACAACACCAACGAATGCCTGATGGTTGTCTCGGCTAACTAGCTGCAACCGCACCGTGTTAACCTCGAGGGATTTAAGAAGCATACACACGCCAAGCCAGAACTCCTTTACGGGATTTTGCACGAACAAATGCGACGGCAGAATGGTGTAGGAAGACTGCGTCGATACGTCGTCGCCCAGCTGCGGGCACTGGAACAAGCCATATTCGGACACGCCCATGATCCATTTCACGACGTCTCTCAGGTCATCGTAGTCGTCACATGACACAGAGCCCAGGAAGTTCACGGATTTCCGTGCCCATTTACGAACCTAGGAATGGTTAAATCAGTAAACTCGTTACTCAAATATAAGGCATCTTCAGCAGGAAAATTCATGGGCAATACCATTTTGAGTTTCATGTCTCACGGTTCCAACTACTGGTTCGTGATCAACCCTTTATCGTCGACTGTTTTTAAGCTTTTCCAGGTCAATCCAGTTAGCATGCAATTTTGCGTGATATATTCATTGCAGACCGAGAGGGCTGCCATGTGAAAGGCAACCAGATTATTTTACGATTATACAGCAGGAAGTATTGTTACGCCGTGACATTCTAAGAGCCAACGTGCGGGTGAACTGATCTGGGTTGGACTGTACAGAAACTGAGCTACAATGAACTAGCTGTCCACTTGAGGTGGGTAGGGGGACACGGAGGTTCTTTTTGCGCACTTGTTTAGACATTTTTAAACAATGTTTTAACTAGCAAATTTCAAGTTGCACTTGGTCACTCTACTTGTCAATTTGTTACGGACAAAATCCCATTGAATAAACGCGAAGTCGTAGACAAACCGATCGATGGCCCACCAGTTAAAAAATAGTTCATGTCAAATGATGTTGAATTCTACATAGGCTTGCCACTACATTTCAGAATCATCCTCAGAGATGCATGACGAGAGATTTTTTCATGATAACCTGACACTGCTGAAGTCAAAAGAAAAATGTTGACACGAGCAGGATTTGAGCTTGCACCTTCGGGATACCGGTCCGCCGCTCCACCTGTTGAGCTATCGAGTCTACAGTGCGAGTTCAAATCCCGCTCGAGTCAACGTTTTTCTGTTGACTTCGGCAGTGTCAGATTATCATGAAAAAATCTCTCTTCATCTATCTCTGAGAATGATTCTGAAATAAAATTGAAACACTGCACATCCTCTCATGGATAAGCGTTAAGTTGTCGCGAAAATATCTCGTGCAACTAAGATGGATAAAAACTCGCCTCCAGTCTCTGTGGACTCGATAGCCCAACAGATAGACCGGTATCCCGAAGGTGGGAGTTCAAATCCCGCTCGAGTCAACATTTTTCAGTTGACTTCGGCAGTGTCACATTATCGTGAAAAAAATCTCTCCTGCTGGTATGACCTCTTCAGTTATACCGGCATGTCGAATTGTTCCCCAAATACTGAATAATTCGATATACCCTCCGTTTAAAAGAGTGTTTATAAAGGCTCTTCCATTGACGAGTAAAATCGTGTGACGTTGGCCAAAGTAAAATTATACAGGTCTTATTCCGCCGACGCAGAGTTAAACGTCTTCGCTACCTACGAAAGCCAAATAACTGAATCATCTAAAACAACCAGGAAGTGTGAAGAGACAGAGAAAGACATAAGGATATACGAGTGAACACACAAACATATAACAAATCGACACATACCTGGTGATTGGGATGAATCAGGAGTAAGTATATACCAGGCAGCTTTCCATCCACGATGAGAGGAGAGCCAGCTTCTTCAAGACTTAGAAGACCTTTCACCGCTAGCGCGGCTAGTCCTTTGTTCCAAAGTAAGTATGGGAAATTTAGGATTTCTTGTAACGAAATGGAAAGCTTCGACTTAAGTTCGACACCATCCCCAAATCCAAAAAAAGCAGGCATAGTGTCCCCCTAACGACATAAGAAACGGTGTGACGGGAGGTGACATCATTAACAGGAAAACGAAGGAAAAGTGTTTTAGTTGAGCTATATTTATAAGGAAGTCATTTCTGGCCGTGTCAGTTCAGGTCTGTTAAACTTAATGAAAAGTGCTTTTAAAAGTAAAAATTTATATTTACATGTTGATATTTATATTTAAATTTGTTTAAACACGGTAACCTTTCAGCATAAGTGTGGTTTTTAAAGAGGCGTGTGTTTACAATAAGATTGATAAAAATAATAGTAGTTATAGACCACTAGCATTTATTCCCCTATTGGATGAAAAATACTTACAAACAAAAGAATTTACATGAATTATTCGATCTGGTGAATGTCAGAACTTTGAAGCTGTCCTCCAGACAGGTTGCTTTGCATAAGATTGGTCTATACTATACAAGTTATTTATGTTACATTACCTAATTATTCACGTTAATGTTAGTGAGACAAGATTTGAAAGAGGTAAGAGACATATTTCCTGTTATGATATCATTGATCAGGTTCTTGGGTGAGCTGTTCCAGGACTCAGCTTCTCGATATGAAAACCTATTCTCGAGAAAATCCGTCCGAGGTTTTGCCAAGTAAAGATATTAATTGTTACCACGTAATCGGGTGGCTGGTGTTGTTGTTTAAACTGAATAATTGAGTTCAGTAATCTGGGCCTAGTCCTTGTAGCGGCTTTGGATGTCATTATCAATCGCCTTTCGTCTAAGATTTCTTTTATAGTTTTCCAATTTAACGTGAAAGGGAATTAGAAGAGTAAAGTATTTTGCAGTTGTTGATATGAGTCGACGTTGTGAAGCGGTCCTCGTTAAGTTTAACTGATGTTGTTTTTCGAAAGTTGCTTCTTACTATGTGACTATGAATGTCCTAAACTTTAGGGCGCCCGGTGGCGGGATCTGGGGACAAGAACGCCCGTCATTCAACCCATCAAGGTGAGGAACTTTGCCTAACACGAGGTTTAATGGGTGAACATCCTGAAGTATGTTTCGGTTTTAATTCAGAACGAGGTCAAACGCAAACTCAAATCTAATACCGCACAGGGCAACTTCTTCCCAGCTTAGGAGCAAGACTTCGCTTCATAATGTACAAAGCCAATACCTGGAATAAGTAGTCGATGTTTT